>JAAIXI010000222.1:9467522-9724495 GCA_013403645.1 Heliconius nattereri
TTTTTGTTAATGTATACAAATCTATATCTATAGTATATATCAACGCGGACTTTTTTAAACAATATTTAAGGGACAATATTTTTGGAGAATATTGTTTTTGTGTCTCATAAGGTTGAGTCGGCGCGCGCCATGTATGCGTTAAGCAAACTTATTTTGGGTGACGTTTTCTAACAACAAACTTTGCAAATCGTTGCTTAGCAACGGCGGTTGTTATAAACATGGCGGAATAAATTGCATGTCAAATTAATAAGTATTTTAATATATTGGTATATATCGAGTATATATGAGTATTTTATCACAATTAAATTAGCGGTTTGGCCCTGATTGCGTTAAAGACAGACAGACAGACAGACAGAAAGAGTAGCTTTCGAATTTATAATATAGGTATGGATAGCACAATATGATCAAAAAGCATTAAAACACTCCTTACTTCACTTTCCGCCCAATTTGCATTTTGCGTGAAGGAACAAAATGTATACGTTGTTCTTTAAGAATGGAAAAATAAACATAATTAAATGTAATAATTCTCACAGGTAGAAATTGAACCTACTGCCATGGCGTTTACAGTCAGCGTTTACCGTCCCACTGAGCCACGGCGGTCTCAAAGGAAAGATCGACGCTCATTGAGTCTGGACATTTGCTACGACAGGTTAGAATTTTAAAACTTTTACTAAGTGGATCCCAGACGGTACAGAATTTCCAATGAAAATGAAGCTAGGGTATTACGCAACGTAATTTGAAAATCGATGTAGTAATTTCGACCACGATTAGCAAGCACTGGTTAAATATAGAGAACACGTTGTACGCTACAAAAGCAAAATAATTTATTATCTCATTTTTGTAATGCTATAATACTTCAAATATATCGCAAAACAAAGTAGTATATGAGGAATTAATTGAATTCTTTGCTCGAATGGGAATCGAATCCTCAACCAGTCGCCATGTTATTTATATGAAAATTACGGCAACTATCCGGATTTCACTCTATAAAGTAAATTAGTACTCCTATTGTAGGTAAACCGTTGCCTATCATTTCCTTTGTTCCTCAGCCTTATATGGCCGTAATCGACACGACGTCCCATAAAACTTAGGAAAATATCATTTTCTTATCGTTGTATGTACTCGTACATGAGATTTAGTATATCATAAAAGGAAATTATGAAGTATATAGGTAGGAAATCTTTGATAATATTTTGTTATCGTATTCTTTGTAGATATAGTACAAAAGAAATAAGTCTTTCGTAACATGTATTTGTTAGCAGTAAGCTGTAACTATTATGCTAACTACATTTTAGTTTTAATGCTACAAAAAACTTTATTCCAGCGATGAAATCCCTCAGCTTTAACTGTATCCCGCATACAGCATTCTAGTGTTAGAACACTCCGTTCCTCACTTTCCGCCAAACTCTGGAGGCATTGCGTGTTGAGTGGCGGAACTCAACGCCGCGCTTTGCCTCGACACCAGATTGAAGAATTCTAGCACCAGAGTGTTAACCTATTCAGTTATAACTGGATACAACGGAAAGTCACCACTTCATTTCCCTACACGAAAATGGTAAAATTTACGAAGTTCAATCCTCCGTACCGTCTTATGCACAATCAACAGTCATTCAAGCAAAGCGTTAGGGAAACAGAGTTACAAATTCAGCCCAAGTTTGTTCCCAAGTTACATTTGACACATCTTAACTCAATAACCTTTATTACGTACTCGTATGTCTGTAATATTCACAGCGAATTGTAGTGTTTGTTGTTTACTTGTATTGAATTTTAATATTAATAATGTCAGTGTCTTTGTCAATTATGGGGATAGTTTCGGGTTCAAATTAATTGAAATTGGGACATATTATAGTCTCCTTTTTCACATTCCTGTAGGATATTCTTCTTTAAGATACTCCGTTACATTTCCTAGTAGTTATATAGGTAGGTTCTAGAAGCAGAATTTTAAAGACAATATTTAAAATTAAACACACACCAAATGTTAAGTAAAACTAATCAAATTCCAAAAAACTTTGGTAAGCAGACAAAAAATTTCCCCATTATTGTTTTGGGTTACTTCTACATGGATAAATGCTCCCCATAATAGATTTTCCCGAGTAAGTTCCATGCACAGACACCGACCAATTAAAATTTCATTATATGTGTAGATATGAATAATAATCCCACAATTCGTTTTCGAAATAAATGGTAAGAGTAGATCTAAGTGATTTATCTCTATGTACTTTGTCTTACTATTGTCTAAGACACATCAGTTGCATATATGTAAAAGTAAAAGTTATTTTCTCTTATTAAAATAGCTTACATCCATTATTAGCCTTCTTGTTTCCATTCACAATATTCACGAGATCATTATAATTATGAACTCTCCAAGAAAACCTTGCAAAATTTCATAAAATTATTTCTTTTACATCGAAAAGAATCTTACGCAATTTGGCGAGCACAAAAAAAATCAAAGAGCCTTCAAATAATAAATCCCTCTGAGAAAATTAAGCATTCGATACACATTATTAAAATTCCACGATTGGTACAGTCGCTTCCCAAATTTGCTCTCTTACACTCTGTACATAAAATTTGCATTTTCGATCTTAACGTTGGGTAACTTCTGAAGAGATTATATGGGGGCTCTAAGGTGCTTAGGTGCTATGAAATTTGGAGTCACAATATTTGGCTGGAATTTTATTTAAGGCCGTGATTTTATGTCCAATGACGTCATATTTCAGGCCTCCACCAATAAACTTGTTGATAATCTAACTTTTTCACCGCAAAATTCTTTATCTTCGTGAATTGAGTCGGGTTATACTTTAGCCTTCTCCGGCTTTTATCGAGGTCAGAGTGTCTACCTTTTTATAGTCCCCACTATACCTTTTGTGAAATTATTTTGTCATTCATTTATATTGAAGTTTTATTATATTTTTTTATTAAATTTGGTATTTTATATATTTTCTTTTAAGCTTCATGCTGTATTCCGCATGTAGACTATTTTGGAGGAGGAGGATTTTCAAGACATAAGTGTTGAGTGGCGGAATTCAACGCTGTACTACATCTTGTCACCAGAGCGAGGAAATGAAAATAATTCTCTCGGAATCGAATCCACAAGCTGAGTGTTAACATACAGAAGCTGTGCCGTGGTGTTACGATTTAATAATATATATATACCAATACATTTATATATGTTTTAACAAAATAATAGTAAAAGAACTACTTTACATATAAATTCTTTATAGTATATGGTATTATAAAACTTTTAACATTAACTTGTGACTCTACGAACTATTTGCATTTAATATATTATGTACGAGTATGTACGAGTACAAGCTTCTCTTTAGTTTTGTACTATACAATACATTAAAGGCTGTTACTTTTATTTACACTAAGTAGCAAACAGAAATTAAATAATTATTATCAATTAAGAACTTTTTATTCAACAAAAATATACTTTCCTTTAGGTGAGCCATATAATATGCAAGATTATATAAAAAACCGAAAATCTATATCTTTTTAGTTTTTTTTATATTGAAATAAGCTTGCGCTTGATTGCATCAAGCTTGCAAGTCAAGGGATACAATGATACACGCTTCCCTAATAAATATCCATTCACTCTGTATTTGAAGATCCTCGCATCGTATGTCACAGGAAATACAGACGCCGTCAATGAGTTCCATTCTCTCGCTGCTCGAATGAAGAATGCAGTCTCAAAGCGATTCATCTATACGTAAAGAATTTATGTGTGAATTCCTAGAATTTCTATGGTAAAAGGGGCCGGGGGAATTAAATTGGCCTTCCGCTTCCGCTGTTTTCTGTTTATAGACAAAGAGTGCCCAGTGTTAAGACACTCTTTTTCCCGCGCTCCATTTTATTTTCCCGAGGAGTTCTTCCCCTACTGAAAACATTGTAATATGCTGAATGGACGTTCAATATACTTATAGCGAGAAATCACCTACTAACATCACGTTAGATTTTGTTTCACTAAGCCACTGGTCTCAATCTAAAAGAAACATTAATACAATCGATTCGGAACATAGTTAATGTCAAAATATAAACATAATTCCTCAAATGATTCATAAAACCACAATAAAGGCACTAATTTATCCCCGCCCAAGCACTCAGCTATACACAGAATACTTAACGTCCTTACAAAATAGCAGCCAGAACTAACTTCCAACACAAATCAAATATGTCCCAAACGGTAATTCCCCGTGAATCATCACAGGGTGTTCAAAAAGCTAACCTTCTACAATATAATTCATGTCTCACCACACAGTCTAATCTTTATGACCTGAGACTAGGATTAGCTTAGAATTTATTACACCTGGACGTGGACGTGGACGTGGAAGCCTGTATAGTTTTGTTCTATTTAATCCTTATAGTCACATTAAGGTGTCGCTCAAAACAAAGTGAAATATAACATTTGTTTGTAGATTTTGGTCAAATATTTGGAGTTTAGATGTTGGTTGTTATTATTTTTTTGCAGCGTTAGGTTTCAATTAATACTCAATCATTAAATATTTGGGCAGAGGGTGAGGAATGGAGATTCTTAATGCTAGGTTCCGTAGACCTTCTATGTTATGCGGAAAATAAAGGCTGTTTTTTTTATCGTTATATCTAAACCTACATATATAGACTCAAACTAACGTTTTTTGAATATCAGTATCCTAGAAGCGTAGACTCAAACACTGCAACGCCTAAATTTGTTTAAAGTATTTCTCTTTTCTTAACGTGGAACATAACATTTCAAAATATTCTTTTTACCTTCACTCTATATACAAAGGGAACCTAGGTCTAAGTCTAGGGAAAATAATTTATTATCCCAAGTAGGAATTGAACCCTCACTATAAACATTTTTTTTATTAATTATGCATAGGCTTAAGATTTCTTATGCAATGAAAATAGTGAAGGTAGCGCTACCAGTTCCGCTATAATAATCTCATCTGCATAAATGACATACTACAATAACATATTAATTCTAAGATAATATTAGCTTTCCAAAATTACTTGCGTACCAAAATTTCATTAGGAAAACGTAAAAATTAAGAATGTATAAAGCAATCAGTCATGGAGCAGTGTGATAGCGTCGAATGTAAATGGGACTCGAACCTACAATCATCGTGGGATATGAGTAGGAGACGTGTCAAAACGCGGCGTGGAACTCCGCCACTCAACATGAAATGCCTTAGAAATATTGCGGTGAGTGGGCAATGGTGTATCTTAACACTAAGTTCCCTTTACTTACCCTGCTATACATGCAGGGTACTTTAGTGGATCATAATTGTAATGATTTTATGATAACGGAGTCTGTTACCCTGCCTATCCATTTGTTTGCGGAAGAAGAACTAAATAAACAAATTAACGGAAATACAATTCTTCTTATCAAAGACAAAAACCTTATTGACATCCAAAAAAATTAACGTATAAAGAATGATATCAATAATTCTGAATCAGCCTTAGGCCTAGTTATTATTTTTGTACCTACGTCACCGCCCATATGTAGTTAGGCGGGCAAAATTGCTCTAATCCAAATACCGTTTTCGACTAAACATAACTTATACCTTATTTTAAAGGAACAAAGTTGACAATCCCGTACAATTTGTATGAAATCGAAACGGATTTCTAGGGATAGCAAGTTAATTAACCTACTGCGATGCCGCCATGTAATATAGTTTGAGATATCCCTTAAGGATTAATACGTTGTCCATCCTTTATTAGTACCGAGGTTTTCGGGAACGGCCGGCACAAAAGCTTCCAATGATAATGGTGATTTGGAAAAGAAATACTGCTTTTTCTCATATAGATCAGGAATATTATATTATCAACTTATTTAATACAAGTAAGTAATAAATATAAACAGTTTTTTTTCCATAAAATCGTATATTTTTCTCATATCCAACATAAAACCTTGTTATAATTTTCACAATGTACTGTATGTAATAAGGTGGCACAATGATAAATAGAGGACAGAAGGGCTACATCTAAGCTTACTTTAATTTAGCTCCAAAGCCGGGATAAGTACTTGCCTATTAAAGATACGTACTTAGTATATTATAAATTGCTTAAAATAATTGTATATTATTTAATTTATGTGTAGAGGCCAGTCGTGGCACAGTCGTTCAAGTGTGGCTGAAAACACCGGCTGTGGGTTTGATTCCCACTCGAGTAAATGAAATAGTTACTATTTTCATTTCCTCACTCTGGTAACGAGGCAAAAAACAAATAATAGATATTAGCAAGTAAATTAGTATTATATGGCATAAAGAAAAAAAATATTTCCATCATATTTTTCAATAAATGCGGCGTTGAGTTACGCCACTGATCATGATCATCTCTTAAATAAGGCGGTATAAGGTCACATTAAGTATATCACAAATATCTCATAGAAGACCCTTAAAAAACATGAAATAAAATACCTTTTAGAGAAACGCTTCATAAAACGCAAAGAAAAGAAAAATAAACTCACAGTGTAAAGCTTCGAAACAAATGCAAGGTATAAGATGTCCAGCGAGGTGTGGAAGAAACAAATAAGTTGAGAAAGAATAATACCTTCGTGGACAAAACAAGATTCTCAACATCTGCTCAAGATTCCTTACAAGACTGTAATTGGTTTAGATATTTGATATTTGGATAGAAACGGTTTGTGGATCTGGAGAAACTCTGTTTGTAATTATAGGAAAAAAAGGAGTTGTTTTTTTTTAAGCTTCATGCTGGGTAGCTGTGTACGGTAGGAAAAGGGAACCTGGGAACATAGTGTTATCCTTTTTTCATTATTGTTGGGTAAAATATTTTTATTTATTTGATACAACATCACTTCTTTTCCCTTAAGTGGGGATCGAATCCACAATCATCGAATTTAAAGTCACATGTTATCTCACTGTTACTTTATCTTTACCTTTACTTACTTTAACCAAATAATGAATGTTTATTTAGCTTCACATGTATCTCGCATATATAGAAGGGTGAAGAAATGGAAAAAATAGTCGATGGTTGTGTGTTGTGTTGATTCCATTCCAAATGTCAATTTATTCTTATCATTGAGCGGAATGAATTGATATTTCCTCATTCAGTTAAGACAAAAAGCAGCATAGAATTCCGCTACTCAACGCATAGTACCTGAAATCCTTTTTAAAGCGGAGAACGGAGAACTCTCTGTCTACTTTGCGTGACAAGAAAGTGCGTGAAGCGTGAATAAAACACAAATACATAACCAACCCAAACACAAGCACCAGACAAAAATCTTCTATTTCCCACACAGCTGTAAGGAAGTATTGAAAGGCTATAAATTAGCCGCCTTATCTCGCTGACCATTCTCGGCACATGCTCGCGGATTACTAGGAAGATTCTCATTTCACGTACAAAAAATAAACGGTTGTGTTATTTTTTCTAATATAAAAATGCTTTTATTTGAACTCTATTATGCATAACCATTTCCAGTTTAAGTTTACTTTGAGAAAAATTGTTTGGTTTAAGAAAAATATTATTTTAAATTATAAGTATTACCTACTACTATATATAGCTAAGAAGACATTTTTTAATTCATTATTATACGTAATATTAACGTAGTTTTTTTTCACGTAAACCCTCAGTATTCACGCTGTGATCCGCACGATAGAAATATAATATAAAATTGAAAATTGTTTGTGAAAATTAGAATCCGACAAATATTATAATGATTAAAGTTTATGAGGATGGCTGTTTGTTCGACTTTCATGTAAAACTACTGGACAGAGAAACAGTTTGTACATCAGAATAACAAGATACATAGATTACAACCAAAAAAAATCTGCATACAGCCGGGGAATAAGAGGGAAAATGGGAACCTAATGTTAAGAAACTCGCTTCTTAATAAGACACTTATATTCCCCCCATCGCTTGGTATTGTATTTTACGTTGCATAATTCAACATTATGTTTTACCTCGTTACTAAAGTAAATCTTCACTCTCCCGAATGGGAATCGAACCTGTAATCCTAGCACCATGACGGACTCAAATGAGAAATAATTAAATAGAAATAAAATCAACTTGTACCTTTAAATGAATTTTATTATTAAATGTACCTTTAAAGATTTGTATAAGCTTAAAATGAATAATTGTTTACTTAGAAAAAATATTAAAACATTTTTTATGAAGAAAAAATATTATTTCTGCGCCGAGATAGCCTTGAGTTCTTTGTTTAATAGAGTTCAATGTAACTATGCTTGAATAGTTTTTTAAACACGATCTCAAAGAGACTCAACCATTTGATTTGTTTTAAACTTGATTTTCTTTAAAGTCGGTTTACAGACGATAATTTTACGTGATAACGTCATAAGAATACATTAATGAAAAATTGCATTATTTTATTTTTTTGATTGAATTATCATTATTTTATATTATACAAAGAAGTTAATTGAAATATACATTTTTTCCCATAAAATTAGTATTTATTTGCGTTCATTCAAATATATTTTATTTTAATTAATTACAAGTAATAATGAATACATGGGTAACACGCTTGGGCCGATCGTACCTCTACAACTATGCTATAGATACATATTTCCAAATGAGCTGTAAAAAAATTGGATTCATATTTAGATTAAATAAAATAATATTAATTATATTTAAATAGTTTTTCATTTCCTTGCTCTAATAAACAAAGCGCGATGTTAAGTTCCGCCACTCTACATATAATGTTAGAAAAATTAGAATTAGACTGGAGAACAGAGTGGCTTCTTCCTTTCTGCTGTGGAAAAAAGCGTAAATCTGCATATTACATAACAAAATTTAAATTTAACCATATTGCCATTAATAGATGTAGTAGCAGTTAACTAACTTGAGCTCAGTTTGACCGTATACTCGGACAATTGGCGCTATTCGACCGGCAAATTTAGTTAGTGAGTGGGAGATGATTGAATTTTGTCCACCTAATATTATAGGGAAGTAAATATATCTTATGTTCCCATGGTTCTTATTTTACCATAATATTATAGAGTCATTGTTCATATATTAATATATATGAACAATATATAAATTGTAAAATATTTTCTTTGCAATTAAGTAAGTTATTGATTTTATTGTCACTTATTTGATATCAGCACGTATCAGTTTTCTTAATTAAACCTATATTAATGAATAATACATGATTAGTAGAACAGATTACACCTGGGTTGCCTGGAAGAATCCTGCCGCAATCACCTTAAAATACATTTTTTCTTAATTAGTTTTTTGAGAAAATTGCACTCATACGTTTTTATATGAATCGCACATCATTTGAAAGCTAATCGCATAAGGAATTGGAAAATTAAGGGTTGCCAGCTCTCAGTCTGCCGCAAGTCTAGGGTTGCCTGGTTTAAACATGTCACTAAATGTTAATAATTTGCAGTCATGTGTTTTTTTAATGAATTATATATCAAATTAAAACTTATTTTTTTCTGAACACTATAAAACAGGGTTGCCTGGAAAATTCCTGCCGCAAACTGGGGCTGCCAGCGTTTGAAATATTTTATTCCGGTTCCGTTTGACTATGAGAACAGGCTACCAAGTGTAATCGGTTCTAGTAATCATGTATTATTCATTAATATAGGTTTAATTAAGAAAACTGATACGTGCAGGTTTCAACGGTGGGATCTCAGGTTATGACTATTATTAACTTGACTTATTAAAATCATTTGTACCGGAAGTAGTCACAAGTGAATTAAAAATTGAAAATTTTTTTGACCTTTAGATGCCTAGTGGCAATAGCGGTAGTGGAAGCATTAAATTATTGTTTTGTTTTTGTAATTCATACCCTCGAATAGGGATCGAAGCTTGAACTATCGTGTTTACAATCAGATCTATCGGATATGAATAAACCAAAATTCCTGCATTTATAAACTTATACATTTTTATGTAAGTTTGTTGAAAAAGTTTGTTATAACGGGCCAACGCTCTTAATATATCAATAGATTCAAGGCAAGTCTCAGAAGGTCCTAGTGAGCTAGTAGAAAAGTTGGTATTCAGCAACAACATATCATTTTCGTACGTTCACATAATTTTTTATTCTGACCTAAATCAACAACGTCCCTGAATTATGAGATATTTTCGCTTCAGTTTTGTTTAACCGTAAGCTGATAAATTTGATTTTTTTGGCCCCAAATCACGTGGAATTAGGTATATAGGACGAAATATGTGGAAATCACAGTTATTTTGTAACTAACAATAAAATAATATTGTGTTATGAATATTTTACTCAGAGACGTTCATTAATATTTAAATTACATGTTTTTATAACTATTTTCTTAAATCAGTACAAATGTACCGATTTAATATTTTATGAGTTGAAATATATTTTAGTTTTCTATAACAAACAAATAAAAGAGCTTAATGGGAAAAATAGAGTAACAAGATTTTCTGTCTGCTTCACACGACGCCACAGACAATATCGAAGAAAAACATAGATATTTTCTTATTGTAAACCCCTTTTTATCCATCTTCTTTAAGAGCTTTTAATATAAATATTTCAACTGTCAGTCTTATCGTTCCCTTAAATATATTTATTGAATCAATCAAAACAGACATACAATAAAGAAAAACACGAAACATCCTACACTAATCTTCAAAAGAATCCAGCATAAAACTTATTTAGCAGCTGTAAATAGCTATAAAAATCTAAAAGCCAGCAATACATATTGATCCCGACTGGTTTCTTTCTATTCGGGACATGCCCGCACAGCCTTGTCATCGATAGCCATCATAATGCCGTTATTAATCTCATACATTTTGATGACTTCATCCCAAACAATTTATACAGTGCTAAAGTTTGGAAAGAAGACCACTTTGGATTCATCCAAATATAATCGTATATAAATATTGGAATATTGGATTTTATGTTGTTATTGAATATATATAATTTTTTTTGGTTATTGCGTAACTGATATACGGAGATAAACTAGTGATGAATCACTTTGTAGAGAACAGAGTGTTTCGTCATTAGATCACTTTCGGGAACATGTCGTTCTATATCTTATTAAAATAGAAAGTAGCCTCTACGCACTTACTTAAAATATACTGTAACTACCAATCGAACCCGCAATCATCTAAAACAACCATTCTCTTATGATTTGCGCTACAATGGAGTCTAATTTAATATACAGAAATTAAATATTGGCTTCGTATCGACGAGGTGTCGAAAATGCAAATTGTGTTTACACGCGGGACGTCGTCGAACGACAGTCAACATTCGACAGCGACTCAGCGACTCAGGGAAGCGATTATGTAGAGGAATGCCGATAGAATAAATTTTGTCGAAATTAAAATTGACAAAGAATCAAGCTTGGAATTGGTGAATCGTATTTTTATGTGATGTTTTTTCATTGAAACAGCTAACTGGAGAATTTTTTGTGTATTCTGAATAAAATATCTAGTAATATTCTATAAATATATCAGTTCTATTTTTATATTAGAACTTTAATATATTTATTTCAATCTCTGGTTACCGCGATCCCCACTCGAGGAAATGAAATATTTATTTAGAATTATATTTTAATTTTTCATTTTGGTGTCGACGCGAAGACCAGCTTAGAATTCAATGGAACATTAAAAAACCATTGTGTGTGTTCATATTTTTGTCAACCTCTAGCCTAAAATATGTATATTTATAAATACATCGCACTTTATTCTGATCCCAGTGAAGACTAAAAATTTTTTCAGCATCACATAGCCGCTCACACATAGCCGAATCGATACAGGAAACCCGGAAACCTAATGTTAAGCCACTCCATACCGAAGAACAATGGCTTCAATACCTTTTTAAATAAGCAAATTAAAATTTAATTCACGCATTCATATATAATTTTAAATACGCGCAAAAACCAATCGAGTCCACCATTTCGACTCAATCGGCTAGAATCAGTTCAATTCAGCACTGTGAAAACCAAACAATTTCGGATGATTATTATGAATAATAACCCAAATTTGTCATTTTTATGGCTTAACTAAATCGGGGGCCGGGAAAAAGTCCTATCTAAAAGGACGCTGTTGGTTTAGGTCGGTATCATAAATTTATTATGTAAACAAACATATGAAAATGATAGGCTTTGCTTGGACTTGGTCAGCGAAAAGTTTGCATGTGATTCTTTAGTGCCCCGGTTTGTGTGATCTCATTTATATTCGTTTTTTTATATATTTACCTACATATGTTATACGCTCCATAGGTTAGGTTACTGATTTGGGATGCAAATATAACATATTCTTATAGAAATTTTGAATTGAATTTGAATGTTAGAACATAAAAATTCTGTAGGAAAAAAATGTGTTAAAAGCTAAATCTGGAAAAATCTTTTGCTATTTTTTAGCTTCACGGTGTGTTACACATACAGCAAGGTAGACAAAGGGAACCTTCTACAAAGGCACTCCTTTTCCATGTGTGGCAGAAGTCTTAGTATTGAACTTTTAAATAGCATTCTCCCTTATCAAATATTATCTTTGGATCTAATGAATTGTTCTTACCATAAGTATCTTTTTATATTAAATATAACACCATTAGAAGTCAGTATTACTTTCTCATGCTTATTTATGAAAATCCTTTATTACTTATTTTTATCCTTTTATTACCTTTTATGAAAATCTCCCCACAGAGATACTAACTCCAGAATTAGACAGACAAGCGTATAAAAATGTTGTTATAGCTAAATAAAAACCAATGGGTCCACTGGTTACAGATCTTAGATGATATCTAGGGTTCACGGGTTCAAGTCCCGCTAGTTACAATTCTAATACGTTTTCTAAAACTACTTACTTTAAAAACGTACTTTAATTTTTGTGCTATCTGTGCAAGATTTTCATAACTTTTTAATTCTGTTTATCTCTTGTGTACAAACTATACGAAAGATATTTGATCTCATATAAATGCTTCTAATAAAAAATATACAAATACCAATTGCGTTTGGGGTGTTGTTATAATGTTTCACGTAAGCTTATCACGTAAAGCTTTGGATATTTAATGCTACTCCCAAATCAAAGGACGCTCGTTCTATGTCCTGAATACTTCATAAGGTAATCAACAATATAATAATGTAGATATTTTGTGGGTGTCATATATTATTTTGTATTTCTTTTCGCTTCACGCTGTATCCTTAAGCAGAGGGACCCTGGGAACCTACTGTTCAGACACTGTGTTCCAAATAAAACACTCCGTTCCCCACTTTCCACCAAGTTGAACACAACCGAAACGGAGCGGGGCTAATTGTGCAGAGCTAAACGCTGTACTTATGCCGCGTGAACAAAAAACACATTATAGGTGTGTGCACAAGGTAAACTTTATCAAAACCTTCCATCTAATGCTTAAAACCTTTCTTAAGCCAAACACTACGTAGAATATAGACAGGAATTGATTCCAACAATCAGTTTCCGCTAACACGGTACTAATGCCACTATTACAAAGACAAATACGCAGCTATCTTCCGTTATTCGTGTGTTTCTACGTCGCGAATTAACGGTAACGAGTATAGTTCGAGGTGACTGATTGGTTCAGCAGCTGCTGAGAAAACTTGGGGAGGAGGTCTTTTATGGTTTTTTGCTATAAATAAGTAGAGCAGTTATATCGCAGGCAAAGTGCTCTGAGTTGGATTTCTAATCTAGGAAATGAAATGTTTAATATTTCCGGTTTCTTCTGTCGGTTGTCGTGTTAAGTAGAGGAACGCAATGCCCACAGAATTCGTCGAAAAATGGAAAATTTTGTGTATTAACACTACATTCCCCCTGCCTTCCCTGCTGTGTGCATGGGTTAACACTTTATTGGTTATTACCTCAAAGCTTATAATATATAGGTTAACTATCTTTACCGCTAAAGCGATCAAATAATAATATAAATTAAAAGAAAAAAATCATTTTTAGAAAAAGCTTTTATTTAAACGCTTTAAAAAGGAGAAAATAAAATTTGTCTTTTAAAATTTTAACTATCAACTCATAACCTCATTGTACACAATTTATATGATCATAAAAGCTTGTCGCGTTAATCAATATTTAATTAAATTGAAACTTTAAAAATTTAAATTTAGCAGATTTTACATAATAAAATTAGCACTAGTTTAGTTACACAAGTAGATCGCGCGACAAGCTTTTATGATCCATCAAAAGTTCAAAATGACTTTTAGGATATTTAGTGGTCGCAATGAATATAATTGATTGCAGTTGTAATTATTGAAGAAAAAGACTTCGGAGTGGTATATTTAGTTGCTCTGCCTCTAGAACCAGGTGTAGTAATCGACGAAGAAGGGGGTGATAACAATATACGAAGCACTGCTAATCTGCCTGCTTACTAATAGAAGCAATGAAAATTGAGACAGTAGCAATTATCAACCTTTTGCTAAGAGACGTAGAGGAACCGCAATCTTGAGCAACCCCGTTGGTGTAAAAGTGATATACAAGGTCGTCTTGAGAAATTTAAGAATTGTTAAAAGATGAAACTCAGCAGTAAAGGATATGAAAAGAAAAACCGATCCAATTTGGATTACTGCTTTTACCAAGTTAACCAAATTTTATTAGTGCGAAGGTTTGACAGTGTGATATGGGCGGGGTTGATCAGGCTGATCAATATTTTTACCTGTATAGCAATGCTGTACGTGGCAAAAAATGGTGGTGGGTTTTATCCACACATACATAGGATATCGCTGTTGCATATTCACGGCACCTGCACTTGCTAACCAATATAATTGATTTTTTCGTTACATCGCTCGTCACGATTTAAGAGACGAAAACATCAACCTATTTATGCGCCCAGCAGCTTCTGCAGTACCAAATCTGCAACACCACGGGGTAGACCACTACTCCCAAAAAATTTTGCTAGCAACTGAAACGTGCAATGTGCCATAAAAAATGCATTGATAGTGTAAAAAGTGTTATAAAACATTTCGTGTCGCAAGAATACTATCGAAAATTTACATATGTAAGGTTCTGTTGTTTATTAAAAATAATAATAAGAATTAAAATTATTACATTGATTTTAATCTCGTAACACTGGATAATTTGGCAACACGAACGGAGTAGGGATCGGGCGCAGTCCCGCGCGGGATGCAGTCCCTCCAGTTACCACATCCTGTGAAGGAAAGATTATCAGCCAATTTGAGAGGTATCAAACAAGAATAGGAGAGTCAGTAACTGATCAAGACAAGGAGAAATTGTTACAATTATTGCGACGCTTTAAACACTGTTTTGCTTCAGATCTGACTGAATTAGGATGCACTGACATCACAGAGATGAAAATCGAATTGAGCAGCAATCGACCTGTACTTTATCGTCCTTATAGGCTTTCGCACCAGGAGCGTGAAAAAGTGCGCGACATGGTAGATAATATATTAGACGCCGGTGTAATAAGAGAATCTAAATCTAATTACGCTAGTCCTATCATTTTGGTCCGTAAAAAGGATGGGAAGGTACGCATTGACTATAAGATGCTTAATTCTGTCACCGTGAAAGAGCGCTACCCAATGTAATCAAGCTAAACTTCACGAAGTGTAGTTTTCTGGAGAACCAAATTGACTATTTAGGGTACGAAATTAGTTCAGCAGGTATGACCTGGTAAGGCTAAAATCCGATCCGTATCTGATTTTCCCCGGCCGGAAAACGTTCATACAGTGCGTCAATTCTTGGGACCTGTTAGCTATTTTAGGAAATTTCTCCAGGGCCTTGCTGAGCTATCTTCTCCACTTACGAGACTGTTAAAAAAGGATGTAAAATTGGAATGGGAAGCTGATCAGGAGAAGGCTTTTGAGGAATTGAAGACTAAGTTAATAAACCGACCGGTCCTTGCTATTTATGATTATTCCGCAGAAACTGAGCTTCACACCGATGCCAGCAGAAAAGGTATTGGTGCAATCCTGCTGCAACGACCGCAAGGTAGTGCAGAGCCACTGAAGCCCGTCGCGTACTTCAGTCGGCAGACAACCCCTGAGGAGAAGAACTTTCATTCCTATGAGCTAGAAACGTTAGCTGTAATTTGCTTGTTACGAAAGTTTAGGGTGTACCTGCTCGGGAAGGAATTTAAGATCATTACGGACTGTAGTGCTCTACGCTCTACGTTCCAAAAACGTGATCTCATCCCTAGAATCACGCGATGGTGGCTTGCACTTCAGGAATTTAACTGCACGGTTGAGTACAGGGCAGGTACAAAATGGCTCACGCAGACGCATTGTCAAGGACAAAAAGACAGCAAGCATCGATCAGCATTCCGCTGTTTTAGCTATAAATAACAAGGACTGGCTTTTGACGTTGCAAATGGGTGATTCGGAACTGTGCCGAATTCGAGATATTATTAATAGTAACTTAAATTCAAAGGGACTTGAGTATATTAAAGATAATTATCTTATAAAAGAAAACAAATTATTCAGAATTATTGAGGGGGATAAGTCTAATATTAGATGGGTGGTACCTAAGGGAGCGAGGTGGCAGGTGTGAAAAATGAACCACGATGATATAGGTCACGTTGGTGGGGAGAAGACCTTGGTGCGTATTAAAAGACTGTATTGGTTTCCAAAAATGTCGCGTTATGTCAAGAAGTATGTTCAGTCTTGCATTGACTGCACTTATGCCAAAAGAACTGCAAATAATGAGGGACTCTTGCACCCTATTATTAAGAATGATATACCATTTCACACTTTGCATACTGACCACCTTGGACCTTTTATAAGATCAAAAAAAAAGGAACACTCACATCTTGGTAACTGTTGATTCGTTCACTAAGTTCGTGTTCATTAAGCCAGTCAGGAATACAAAAACTCAGAATGTAATCAAAGTGCTCGAGATATTTTTGATACCTTTAGAAATCCGGACCGGATTATAAGTGTTCACTTATAATCAGTGGCAGTTGTTTTACGTCACATGCTTTTAGGAGGTTCTGTATGGATAGGGGTGTTAAGCATATATTAAATGCAGTGGCGAGTTCAAGGTCAAATGGGCAAGTTGAACGATACAACCGCACCATTTTAGACTGCCTGACCGCGCAGAACCTAAGGGACGATGAAAAGAACTGGGACAGCCATCTCGGTAAGATTCAGTGGGGACTTAACCACACTCTACAAAGGATAATAGGCCGAACTCTCGCGGAGGTTATGTTTGGTACAGTAATAAAAAGTGAGAGTAATCCAACACTTAATGAAATAGGAAATTTCACTCGTGAATCTTGTGACCTGTTGTCTCTATGTAGAGAAGTTAAGAATAATATCAATAGGGAGCAGGAAAAACAGAAACAATATTATGACAAGGGGCGCAGACCAGCTCATATTTATAAGAAGGGGGAATTGGTTAAAATAGTAAAAACCGCATTTAAAAATGCTGGCAAAAGCACTAACCTTTTACCCTTATACGAGGGCTCGTATAAGGTGGTGAAAGTGATGGAAAATGACCGTTACAAAGTGGCACTCATTCCCGGCTTTGAGGGAATGAAAAAGAAACGAAAAACTACAGTGGCGTCTGATCGGAATAGACCATGGATACATATAACTTCTTTGGAGCTATAATGATGACGGAGATATTGTGGAAATTAATATTAACTCATCCGATGTGGATGAATAAGTTGCGATATATAACGATAGAAATGATGTGTATAATCAGATAATTGATTATGATTTAATGCTGAGTTTATCTGCAAAAGATATTTGTATTGTTCAATGTCAATCACGAGACTTTGTGAGCGAGCAAGTTCGTGACTTGACATTATTGCTTACTAACGGCCGATGTTAATAATGTATCTCTTATCTCCAGTTAATGTCAATCTTAGATTTTTCGACATGTCTATCCAATCTCTAACCTGCATGCCAATAACCAATCCGGGTAATGTCAACTTATCGTCAACAGTGGGTTGCAGGGCCCTCCCTGCAGTAACGATAGTTTCGTTTTACGTATCTTTTTTAAATTAACAAAATTCTAATATATATGCTCAATTAAATTTAAAATTAATTATTATTACTTATAAAAGTCCTATAAAAACTATTTTTAATAAAATAATAAATCTTTAAGTCCCAAAATACTAAAAAAGAATAAAAATTAATAATATTAAAACACTTTTTAAAACTTAATGCAATATGCTTAGGTGCGTACAATGGAACTCGAACATGTCATTTTGAAGCATATGTTTTTATAATATAATAATTAATTGTTAGTTTTAAGATACTTTATTCCTAACCCATTTTCGTGTATAAATTATTAGGCATAACTTGAAACGCCATAAAATAACAACTAAACTGAACTAAAGATAATTAATTTAATTTAATTAATGGAGTCCGGCATAGTAAGGTAAGTATCGTATGTATTCATAATTTTGTTTATTAAGTTTAAATATACATGATTTTTGCGAGAAAAATTTTTGCGAAAAATTATATAAAGGCGTTAGCCTCTATATAATTTTTGAATTCATTATAATATTAATATCATTTTGCTTGGCTATTTCAATTTCATATTGTTTATTGCTACATTGGATAACAAAGAATAAAATTTGAGATTAAGTGCAAGATTGTTATTTTAACTTATATTGATAAATGCTTTATTAAACAATGAACTAATAAATACTTTATTTTTTTCAGTAAAAACAAAACAGTGATTGCAAGAAATATTTTGTAGCTTATAAGAAATGTATGAAGAATAAAGCTAATAAAATTACAAACATGGAGCGCAAATTAAGAAATAAAAAATAGTTATATAAAAGAGTAAAATAAAAAAATTGGTTACATTTTTTTAATAATAAAAAAATTACAATACACATTGTTTTCTTTATTCACACTCCCAAAAACAAGTAAAACTATGATTAACTAACAATCTTCTCACTTCTTAAGAAATTAATAAATATAAAATATTTGACTTTCAATTCATCTTATAAAGTAATTATTTATGTCCTTTGTGTGATATCTTATATTGCAGTGCTGTCCTCATTATCTATCATGTCATGAAAGTATTTCCATTCCTGGTACTTCCTCCAAATCAAGATCTCTGCAAACGGAGTGCCATAATATAAAATTGTATTGCAAATGTTCTAAAAATATAAAATTTGTATATTAGGTATATAATTAATGAATACTAATAAGTTTAATACTATTTACACATCATACTAATAAATAGTAATAAGTTTTTTTTATATATGGTCCGTACCCTTTTTTCCATACCATTTATTTTTAAAATATTATATACTCTCTCTAAACCTAAGGTTAAATAAATATATAAACCAGTTAATTTTTTAAATCTTATACATCTTATTTACTAATAGTAGGTTAACATAATACCTTTTTATTATATTCCTGGTTTAATATATGTTTGTTTGCAGCTTTGCTTCAGTACTTGGATTAAGAACTTGTGTTAATAAATATGGTATATTTGGTACTTTACTTCCATTATTTACCATAATGTTTTGCATCACATTTTGCTGCCTATAATAACATATAAAATACTATTTTACAAATATATAAGATAGTAATTTAGAAAATCGACAACTGAAATTAATAAGCCCAGAGCTCAAATTAAGAAATGAAATGGTAATTAGTAACTGAGATTAAATATACAAAAAAAGTTTCCATAATTTGCCTGCTTTTGTAAAGAAAACTTTATAAAACTTAATAATACTCACATGGCGATTAAACACATAGGTATGCGAGTGCAATCAATTGCAGCAATAACTCCAGGAAAGCCACCAACTTGAAAGAAGTTTTTAGCACTCTCTTGATATATTTTTATATGCTCACTGCATATATTTGTAATTGTTGACAGTGACTACATAACACTATCATTACTATCACTCGAAGAAATGCCACTCCACATATTTATTTACTTTCAAAATAAAATATAATATAAATACAATCTTGCAATCCGGGGATATGATACAGTAAACCCCAAAATATGTCGGATCGCAATTAGCTGTCATTTTTGCTATCCAACGTAATGTCAAAATCGACAGATCGTTTATTGGCACGCACAAGCTGTCATTTTCATACAAAGTTCCCTCTTAATCTCCAGTTAGTCCTCCCAACGATAGATTGAAATTAAAGATTGAAAATGAAGTACTTCGATAGGTTATTGGCAAGCTAAACTCAAAAAATGGATTGATATTTCAATCTATGGTTGCAATTTATGGATTAGGATTGATTATTAACATCGGTCGTAAGAGAGATTATAAAATAAACCATCTCGACCTCTCAACTCAACCATCCCAATGGTTGAGCGTGAGACTACGTAAGCGAGCGAGTTCACGACTCTGCTTTTCCCGTGTGTTGTGGTAGGTACGAGACTTTGTGAGCGAGCAAGTTCGTAACCTTCGCCTGATACAAAAGTTATAATTATAATTGCTGTTACTTGAATTAATATACAATTAATTGTGTAGAGATAAATATATTTTTTTACTGACTGTTGTATGTTAACTAATTGATTAATTTTGTGTAATAATATCCTAGGTATAATAATAAAAAAAATAAAAAAACAAATGATGTAACTGTATTTAGATAATCATGTTTTTATTTATTTCTATTGTTATTATTTTTGTATTTTTTTTAATTATTTATTCATTTCGTTGCTTATTGTAATAATTGTTATTGAGATCACTTAATCGCGAAAAGAATTAACCCCTCCGAGGTTTCTTGCTTGTTCTTTTACTCGAGTTGGGCCGGATAGGGTTGGAACAAGCATAAACTTAGTTATAAGAGAGAACGAAACAATGTGATCTTTTAATGCTGTGAGCCAATGTGCCAAGTGTAAGGTTCTCAAATGAGGCGTGTATGGGGTCATACACGTTATCAGGATGGTCGAGTGTAAGGTTCTGTTGTTCATTAAAAATAATAATAAGAATTTAAATTATTAAATTGATTTTAATCTTGTAACACTGGATAATTTGGCAACACGACCGGAGTAGGGATCGGGCGGTGGGCAGATTGGCTCGGGGCAGTCTAGTTTGAGAAGTCATAGCGAACGGACATATTGAAGTGTAGTTGTGATATTGGTACTGAAATGCAGAGTGTTTAAATTAAGCCGAGGAAGGTTTATTGGAAAGTTCCCTATTGTCTACACATACTACATGTGTCCATTGGCCCCATTTAAGGACGGCATTTTTTTTAATATTTAAATAAAAAAAATAATTTTTTTTACGTTTTTTATTTTCTTACATCGATATCTATCAATTATTACCTAAAAAACCTTAATTTGCTGCTAGTTTGGCTATAGGTCTAAATGGGTTAACGTCATGCTTTATATTGTTACCACAACAAGGAAATGTAAATAGTTCATTCCTACGAGTTGGAATAGAACCCACGATCGTTGCGTTTAGATTCAGTCGATGTGCATTCAACAAACCACGTATAAAACGTAATAAATAACATCAGCATGAATAAATATCAAAAGGATCCTGAAAAGAAACTTTTATTATTTTTAAAGCTAAGATAACCATTAAACACTATCCATTCTAGTACCACCAGGACTGAACATATCCATAACTCAATGTAACAAACAAAAACTTATGAAACTAACCAAGCCATACGAAAAGGCAGTACGTTCACATAGTTTGTTGCACATTTATTGGCTCGCTTCCTACTAGCAAGTTGCTATTCACCGCTTTGTTGGGACGATGCAAGGAAGTTGTGGGCGTGGTGCATGCATCACGAGGCCATCAGAATTTGGAGTTTACGCTTTGTAGGTTATATTGTTTCTAAAACAGTTTGTTTTATAAGATATGTTTGTAAGCTATGCTTAGTGATTCCGTCCCACATAAATCTTTTTTTTTTTGGTAATAGCAGGGTGGCACAGGGAACCTAGGAACCTAGAGCACTCCGTTCCCATTAAAACACTTCCGAAGACTCCTTAGAATTGATTATTTACATATCTTCTTCAGATAACGAAGCAAAGCATGAGATAGATTTTTGCTACTCATTACGCAATTTCTCGAGAATTAAGCGGTGCGTATGAGAAAGAGTGTCTTAACACTAGGTTCCATTTATTCTGCTATATGGGAAATAAGGCGTGAGCTGCGTGAGGCGTGAAGCTGAATTTTCCTCTTATTTTTTTTAATAATACGAAAATTGAACTCATCCTTAACTCAAACATTGCAAACAAATAAATACGGACGATAACACTATGAGAAGCTTTTAGTATGAAACTTTTAAAAACTTTCTCAGATAACAAGTAGTTCAAATTTTTTCGCTTGATTTATTATATAAAATTTTGCATTAGAAACTCGAAAGCACCGGTATCAGCGCAGTAGTAGTAATATTTTACCTGAAGCACCCGTTTAGAGGAAGTGTCCGATTTAAATTTACCGACCAAATGTGATATATACTGAGATAAGTTAAGTATTTCAGTACTTTCGATTTTACATATTAACTGTCTTGTGAAGTGTCAAGACACTTCATTCTCTGATTTTCGCCCGGGTAATTAGTGGTTATCAACCTGCCTATGAGTTAAATTGTAAAAAGTATTTTTTTTTTGTACTTTTAATCAAATAAAAGTACATATTAATATGAACGAAAAGAAAAATAAATAAATTAATTAAATGAATAATACAAACATTATGACGAAGAAAGATAAATTAATATATGAAGTGGAAGGACGCTACTTTTACTTAATATTTTTTATAAGGTACGAACCGTAGCCTGCAACTTCATTTACGATATTTAGTAATTTAATCAATAGCATAATGTAAATTCGTTGTGCTGTAACTGCATCGGCTAGAATTCTTATTCCATATTCATTCAATTATCTTGTACGAATAGCATATATATTTTGAAAATCACATTCACTCACAAATATCTATCTATCTCTATATGTCCTTTAAGTGGAAACTTTATATAGTATATTTCCTATAAGCCGTTAACTTCACTTGTGTGTTCTACCAACATAAGCCTGATGCTATTTACGACCAACCAAGTTTAGCTTAACTCACGTTCAACCTTCCAACCAAGGTGTTTGGCTTCAAACCAAATTATGATTTTCTGAAGTGCTATTTCCACATCTCAGGGACGATATATACAGGAAGTTCCACATCTCAGGGACAACATATACAGGAAGTTCTACATCTCAGGGACGATATATACAGGACTATTCTATGGGTGTGGTTTCGATTCGAAATCAGATAACCAAAACATTTTTAAATGGCAACGGGTAAGTACAGAATGGAGTATCTTGACCTGTATTCTTCTACCTATATTTATTTTACCTTGCTATTTGCGATATATGACGTGAAAATGTCAAATTCCGTAAAAATAGAATGTAGTAAGATTTATACCAGCACCAATTATTGAGACTTCCATCACTCTTCTTTCTGTTCTATATTCTTTTTACTTTTGGCTCAAACTGTTTATGCTAAGAAAGCAATCTAAAATGAACAAAACGAAACTGAATTTTTCATAATGCTTCCGCCGTAGCAGGTAACTCTACAAAAATATAACAAATTACAACCACATAATATTTTCTCAAAAATTATTATCCCCATATTATGCTTTAGTAAGTATTTTTTTACAACCTACCCTCCACTCGTATATCTTGGCAAGTTATACGCATAAGCCGTTAACTTCCCAAGTCAGAGCCCGCCATACATTACTTGCGCGCCGGTTGTTTACGGTTCAGAGGCAATATCACAGCGACGTTTAAATCACCATACAATGAAGGCAGTCGTATCTCGACTTGAAACCATTCACAATTCCTGTAATCTGGAGCGTAGGGTGTGTTTGGTTATAGGAGGATGTATAGGTTTGTTTACAACTAGATTTTATTTGAGACTTGGCCCGCTTGGTCAAATAGAAGTGTTGTTTATTTAAAATTACACGTTTTAAATGCCGATATTATAATATTGCCTACCTTTCTCGTCAAATGGACTATCTAATATAATTAGTTTTTTCAAATTGAAACAGCAGTTCTTGAGATTAGCGCTTGGTTAGATTAACCAGACCAACTCTGCATCTTTGAATATTAGTAAAGATTGATATTTATCTGTGTTAATACTATATCGGTCGTCGTCGTGCACCAGCACAGTATCTTAATCTAAATACGAACTGACTAAATGGTTTGACTCCCACTCATAGTAATAAATTATTTTTACCTCCTCGCTCTGGTAATAGAGCAAAACGCGGGCCTGTCTCTCGCAAAATGGGTAGAAAAAGAGGAACGGAGAATTTTAACACTAGATTGCCACTATCTACCTTTCTACATGCAGGATACAGCTTGAAGCTGAAAAAAAAGTAGAATCTTAACTTCAGTAGCTATTTATTCAGTATATTACAAAATGACTGTTACAAAATAACTTTTATTTTCCATAAAAGCAACAGATAGAAGTAACCGTGGAAGCGCTAACTGAATTGTATGACGGACTAAAAGCTCAATTGTTAACCATTACGGCAAGATTCAGTTTTGTAAAGTGCTTGGTAAAGTGTCCTTTGCGCGCTGTTATACGTACGGGAGGCCGCTTTGAAAACTTACTTTAACCCCTTTAAGAATATATATATGTATAGATGTGTAAGATCGATGAAGGTCGCTCGTAGTGCAGGGGGCAAGTATGTGACTGCAAATGCAACAGGTTGTGTATTCGTTTCCCACTTGAGGAAATGAAATATTTCATATTTTCATTTCTTCGCTGTCAAGGAAAATCGTGGAAAAACGTGTATATAGTTATTAACAATACTTCAGGACGTTATGGCGCAGCTATATTATCTCACAAGTGATAATTCTAGGTTTGATATACCCATTAGGAAAAAAATATTATTTACACTTTCCCGATCTCGTAACACAAAGTGTATCATTGAGTGACAACACTTAATACTCAATGTCCTGAATTTGGGCCGAAAGTAGAGGTCGATATTATTTCTCTGTTAATCCTCTTATAAAAAAAAAATTCTATACATGAATTTATAAATTATATCTACTGCTATAAGGTCATATGGAATACAGTTCTGTTGTTCTCTAAAATGAAGCGTTATTAGCTTTTCTAATCAAACGAATCAAGCTTAGTGCTCGCGTTAAAACTTTAACCAACCACAATTGTTAAAACCGTCTTAGCGCTCATGAAAAGAAACGCTAACTTGGCTATTTTCTTACAGAATTGTAAAACTCTGTATTTGAAACTCCCGAACTGATAAGATCAAGATTTTAAGAGGTCAAAGGAGACAAAATAACGAGGGCATCGATTTTATTAAATATAAGGATTAAAGATAGATTCCCCCAATGCACAATGTCTCTAGAATTAAGGAAGTGGAAAACGGAAGTATCTAAGTAGGAACGAAGGACTATATTCCTAGCTCTCATTAAGCCACTCCTTTACCCACTTTCCGCCGAATTCACGAGTTAACACTTTGAATCCTTACCAGAGCTTGGAAGTGATTTTTTAAAAAAAATCATTTCCGCGGGTGGAAATCGAACCCACGACTGTCGCGTTTACGGCCGCACGCTTGTGCTCTGACTGTCGTAAGAACCACGGAGACCACGGAGTCATAAGAATTACATCGCAAACGAATATTATCAGATACATATAAATCTCATCTTATATCATGAAAAGTTCTTTCTAGGAAGTTAATAATTAAAACATTTTAATTAGTAACTTTTAATTAGTAGCTAACTTTCTTATTGTAATTTTTGTATTACTTCGCATTCAGACAACAGTCTCTTAAAAAGCTAATGTTTATACAGCGACGAGAGCCCACCTGGGCCGCTAAGGCTCGGTGGCACAAAGGTGTCACTGTAAATGCGTCGATTGTGGACTCGATTCCTACTAGGGGGAAGGAAAAAAAATTAGCTGCACGCTGTATACCGATCATAGCAGGGTAGGCAGAGGGAACCTAGTATTAAGACACTCTGTTCCCCACTTTCCGCCGAATTCTGAAGGCATTTCATTTCCCCGAGTGGGGATCGAACCTACAACGTTTGTGTTCACAGTCACAGTTCACACTTGTGCCATTGCGCCACAAATGTTGATGCCATTTTATACTGATATACCTATTTTGCTATATTTCCCCCTTACTTTTAATAAAATTTTATTTTTACTTTAAAAATTCAGTGAAACAAGCCTAAAATTGCCATTTAATGGTCACGTATTCTATCAGTGTATTGGTGAAACACCTCGCCGGCCCGATAAGCGTGGACTATCGAATTTTTCGTGCGTAAAATAATTTAAAATTTCGAATGTTGATACTGTCGATAACACGTGTAGTGCCGTGTTAAATGAGTTTACGTGTTCGTATATATTGTATAGTTATACGTAAGTTTGTAGAGTTCATATAAAAATAAGTTTTTCAGTTTTTAATAGTGGAAAATTATTATAAACATATTCCACAATAAGGTACAGGAGGTCGTCGCTCGTTCGTGGTGCACGGCACGGCGTCTGTGACTATAAACGCGATGGTCTTAGGTTCGTTTCCTATTTATATTCTATATTGGTTAGTGAACCTAATAGAAAGTTAAAGTTCTAGTTAAAGTAAAAGTAGTTTATAGACAAGCGTATGTAAGCTGTATCCCGCAAAAGCGGGATAGGTAGGGGGAATTTAGACTCAGAACACTCCATTCCTTGCTTTCCTCTCAACTTAAGAGACATTGCTCGTTGAATAGCGGAACTAATCACTGCCCTTATTTTTTTAATTACAAATAATTTATCCCCCTTAGCGGGAATCCATCCCCCACCCATCGTAATTACAATCTCACGTTTCTTCTATATAATATCTAACTAAATCAATAGACGCAAGCAAGTAATAGATATAAATTGATTCAATTTACTTATACATACACACATACGTACATTATAAGAAAAACTTTCACTCGGTCAGCGGTAACTTTGAGCTTTGGGCTTCGGGTCAGTATTTTGAATAGATTCACGGAGCTCATTTTTATGTATCCCTCACGTACGTACGTCCGCACTGACGTACTTGTACGAGTCAGCATTAGAATACGTGTTTAGGCCTTGAATTTCTGTTTTATAAAGAATATTGCTTACTTTAGGGGGTTACGGATAGATTGCTGGATTCAGTTATTTTATTGTATGTAGCAGGTGAATAAAATAAAAATCTGCTTCAAGCTGTATTCCGCTAACAGCAGGATAGGCTCGCTTCTCTATTTTCCGTCGAATTCTGGAGGTAACCTTTCCTTGAGTGGGAATCGAATCACAACCAGCCGTGTTTACCGTCACACTTTGTGCATCGCCGTTCACCATCACCATTCATCATCACCATCATCTGCATCACCGTTAGTGCATCTGTGCCAAGACAGGCCTAAATTATTATGAGTGACGGTTTTTGTGTGATATTTGTAAAAAAAATTGCTTTTAATAATAGGTTTTTGACCACACTACCGTCACTATAAGCTAATCATGAAAACAGCGCCATTGTAACGATGCAAAATTAAAAATGTTCCAATTAATTCGTATCTCAGTCTATTTGAATTAAAATATTTCTTTCATTTTAATTAACGATACCGATTTTGATATTCTACTAGCGTCAATAAGTTAGTTACATGGTACAATTAACAAGTATTCCCTTTTTTTAATCTTAGTTATTTTCATATAACAAAATATTATTCACGTAAGCACTTTTTATTGAAAAAAATTAAAAAAACAGTACAGAATATAATTTGACAATTTTAAAGAAAATTAATGTGCATAAATTAGATAGTCTTATACGCTTGTTACAACTTATTTATCTTGTTGGCATCTCTGTAGGTAAAGTTTTACTAATGACCGCCACCCAAGGATTTACATAGAATTATCTTTTCTTCATATTCATATCATTCATGACTGTACTGATCTTGTTTTTTATCTATCTATTAGATTTCCAGGTCTGACCGGCTTATGCTAGGGAGGGGTTATGCAGGTGTTCATAACTTGGCTATTCCTCTATATCTGTGGGATACAGAATGAAGATGTAAGAAAACGGGTCCGATTTACTTAATCTTTTTCCATTAAATGGCTAATTCAGGACCTATGTAGATGGATAGTGATTGGTTAGGGTTTTGGACTGATTAACAAAGATTTTATGATTTATAAAATATTTATTGAAATTAAAAAGTTACATTAATAATTTTATAATGAAATGTTCGAAATTTCGTATGGACGTGACTATAACTTTAGTAATTATCAGTTCAATTCAGAACTTCTGAATGGGATACTTACCTATGGAATTAAAAGTTTAAATGGATATTTTGATTGCATCTAGTAAAGAATACGATTAAAATAATGCTAGTTCCTGCTCTAAAAGCTCACATATTTGGCAAAATCTTTGGTTTCATTTAAATATTGACATACAGTAATATTCTTTTTTCAATTTTACGCTGTATCTCGCGGTAGCCAAAGGGAACCTAGTATCACGCAACTTCTCTACACATTGGATATTTTAAGAAAAACTGCATATAGATTGGCTGGACTCAACGTTACGTGATATCGGAACGTAGAAATTAAAATAGTTCATTTGGATAAATAGATATATAGTAATATATTTACAGCGGGCGGCTGGATGCGAAGAGCTGAAGATCGAGCTCAGTGGCGTGCCATTAGAGAGGCTTATGTCCAGCAGTGGACGAGGTCTTTGATTCCGTACGTGATAAGCTCACATGTTATTCATATCACGACTGATGATGTTTTGCTCTCTTCTACTCTTGACTTATATTAAATGTGATTTGTTTAATTTTAAACTACTTTTATTTTGAGCTGAGTCATAGTGCAGGAGTACAAGCGTATCACTGTAAACTGGATAGGTTGTGGGTTCGATTCTCACTCGAAGAAATACAATATTTTATATGTTTGTTTCCTCTCTTTGGTCATTACCAAAAGTCACCCAGAGGCTCAGTGTGGCGTTGGAACTCGACGTAAACAAAAAAAAACAGATTTAACATTTTACTGTCTACGCAAACGCAGCTTCCTTTTGCCCTTCACTCTGTATCCCGCAATGAACATGGGAACCTAGTGTAAAAACACTTCGTTCCCAATAAGACACTTCCGTTTCCCACTCTTCACCAAATTCCGGAAGCATTGCGCGTTGAACTCAAAGCCGCGCTCTTAAGTATTCATCAATCTTTTGAATTTTCATGTAAATTATAAGTATTTCATAACAGTGCTTAAAAGCCTGCCTTGTTCAAAACTTTAAAATATGAGTACAAAAGTTGTGTATACCATATATAATAAAGACAAGTTGAACCAACAAATAGATTAAGTTTATGCTAGATCTCATCTCAGCAAGATGTATGTACTTGCGTGTGTTGGAATCTTAGGAGCCTTAGAACGTTATAAGGGCGGTTTAGACAATTCTTACCTAATATAAGCCCAAAATTAAAATAATAATATACATCTTTATAATATTTACTATTTAATAGGAAAGAGTGGTTGGGATATTTTTTGATATTAAAAAAATAATTGGTCTGAATCAAATACTAGATTTTTTTTATCAGCTTCTCGCTGTATCCTGCTACATTCAATTTTTTACATGTTTTCTAAAAATATTTTTCTTTCCTTATTGTGTAAAAACACTTTAGAATCAACAATATCAACAATATCAACAAAATAACACACACTAGCTCAACCAGCATACACGCAACACGCTAAGAATAATTGAGTTCTATATATTTTTACTAAATTTTACTCGCTCTCGCATAGAGAGAAAAGAGAGTCTAGTGTCAAAACATTCCATTCTCCACAATTTTACTCCTTTATTATTATTTTTTAAGATTTTCTTGTTCGTTTGTTTAAACGCAGCCGTATAATGTATGACGCATCAGAAACAGCGTATCTCGGTGCAGGTTTAATTATTTCAAGCTTGCGCTGTTTGTGGAACAATCTGTTAATGGAATGTACGTATGTATGTACGTAGACATTGGAAATCGGAATTCTTGTTCTATTGAACTTCCTCAGTTTCCGTTTTATTGTACATTTTGAGATTTTAAATAAATCTTAGACTTTTTAAAAGATAATTTTGATAAAATTTGTATTACGGAAGTGTATACGCAATAGTTGTAGGTTCAATGTTCACGTGAGAAAATGTTAAGAAAAAAAATCTATTGCTATATAATATCTAAATATTATATAGCAGTTCTAAATATTATATAGGAGGCTAGGGTAGAGTAGTTTTCTGTGGAGAGCTCATAATTAGCTCAACAGTTAGTCTTTTCAATATAATAGGTAACAATTTTATTATTTAACATCTTAATATTATGATATTGTTAGCTATCCTGAATAAAACTAAATCCTATTTCCGCAGATTTATATTCTTCAAAAGTTAAGACAAAGCAAAAACAATTGCTGTGAAAAGCTATTATAGACACGTATTCTCAGAAAACAAAGGAAATACGTGGATACTAAAAATATAGGATAAAAATAAATTATTTACCAGTAAATTAAATTAGCTAATAATAAAACCCACTCTATGATATAAATCTTCTAACTTCCCTCACTATAAAATCAGTCATAATAAAATAGCTAGTATCGTATAAACACTTCCAGCCCTTTAACAGGGGATCGTTTCTATTATGTTCCGTCCCCCGGGATAGTGGTGTACCATTATTTTTGCCTCTATCAGACCTCCCTAATAAACGATATTTATATACTATCGAAGGATTATTTTGGTACCGAAGTGCGGTTCGATTTTGATTATAAAATAATTAAGTTATCTTGTCCTCGCTCCTTAGTCTTTGTTACGTAAATGAATATCGACAATTTTGGGGCGTCGAGTTTTGCATGAAATTATTTTTCTTTTGTGTTGTTTTAGCTTCACGATGTATGTCGTACATAGCAGGGTAAGTCAAGGGAACCTGGGAACCTAGTGTTTATATATATTGTTCTCACGCATTGCGTGTTGACTGGCGGAACTTAACGCCGTTTTGTCCATATCAGCCCAATTTAACTGTCTTCGCATGCGATTGTTAAATTTTTTAAGTTTCTTTGGTTAAGAAAATATTTTTTATTTATTTTAACAAACTGTTTTAACAGTTTTAAAAGTAAAATTTACTTTTTAAAGTAAAATTTACTCTAAACCAGCAACCAATGAAACGAATGCTCACAAATAAAGCCTACCTACGAGTACACACTAACCATAAATAATTTCAGCCACATTACTTAATATTGCTCTAACTCATATAAGGTAAAGTTTTCCTAAGAGAAAACCGCAGGCAACTCTCTATTTGTATCAAACATGCAGGATGTGAAAAACTTTTCCATACATTTTATGTTGGATTGCGAAAGGCCTATATTAGATTTATCTTTGTTTTATTATACTTTGCCGAACTAATGTAAACTGGGGCGGTTGAATAATTTAAATTCTATTAGGAAATTATTGGAGAGTGGAGAAATTTGAATTAATTTTTGAGGATATCGTAGTTCAAAGAGCGTTGGATTGTAGATACGATAGTTGTGGGTTCTATTACCACCTCGATTTATTTTTATAATCGCAATTCACTGAGCGAGGGGTTGAGAATAGATATTACGGCATAAAATATGAAGGTGAAATAAAATATATAGGCAAAGGGAACCTGTGTCCAGTGTTAAGACACTCCGTTCTTATAAGACACTATTATTTCCCACTTTGATCATTATTAATTTTATATTATTTTAATTTATATTAATTATATATCTGGACGAGTAATTATTCTACGACACGTCTATCTCGAACGGTTAAATTTAACCTTACAGTTAAATAACGTAGTGCATTAATTGCGACATAAATCTTGCAGTAATAAGATGGGAACCGCACTGACTGTGCACTCCTCCTGATTTATGGTTTTTAGAAAATACCTTGGCGTTATTTTTAATATATTCTTTTAAATAAATACTATAAGAGTGTTTATTATAAGAGCTGCTTCGCTAAAAATTTAATACGTCGCATTTATAAAAACTTCTATCATCTCTCAATTTCATTGATTGAATTTCTATCAATTTCACTTATTTTGTTTTGCTTTTAGTTTCACGCATTTTCCCGCATAGCAGGGTAGCCTGGGAACCTTGTGTTAAGATATTTTCTTTAAACGCAATGCTGCAATGAGACATGGACATTTCATTCCCATATGAATAAATCATTCCCCCAAATTGGAATCGAACTCACAACCATCCTTGCACACACCGCTTAAATCTGTTCTAAAAATAAATTGTTGTCGTAAACTCTATTATAGAAAAACTACAAAGTTTTTAAAATAAAATTTAATCTTTTCAAACCTTATAAATCCTATAATAGGCTTACGCTAAAGTTTCAGGGTTCACAGCCCCCGCTTTAATAAGTGAGGGCATTTCCAAACACCTTTACGTATCGACGTCGAGTGGGTCGTTATTCGATCCGATAAAGGGAATTAAAGTTTTTAATATTAAAAAGATTAGACGGCGTAAAGGGATGAACTTTTAGTATTCTTTTGTGATTAAAAAAGACTTGTTTATGTTGAAACTTTATTGGTGCTTATATATATTTAAGTTTATTTTGGAATAATTGGTATACATTACGCATGCAGATACACATGCAGAGCAGGCCAAAAAGAAACTTCTGTTTAGACACTCCGTTCCTCCAGTTCCACCCAATTATAGACATTGCGTTCGCGCAACTCAACTCGGTACTTCGTCTAGTTGTGTCACCGAAGAAATAAAATATAATATTCATGATATTTCTTACACATTTCTCCACCAACGACTTGGATAGTTCTTATAAATTAAAATAGCTATAGAGTAACTTAGTTAAGAAAAAAGTCAACTGACTCGCAAAGAGCACGATACAATCGGAAAAAAGGTACCATTTTTTACAGAAGAAACTAAAGAAAACATATTGTTAGTACTTCAGTAAAAATGGCTGGAAGCGAAACGCCTAATAAGCAACTGTAACTAAGAAATTTCTAAGTTAAAAGAGGGTGCTTTCATTTTCCTCCGGCCATATAAATAATTATGTACAAAACTTTAATCTACAAGGCCTTTGTCTTCCCTTAAAGGATTGGCTTACACTTTTTTTTATGCGAGAATAAAGAAAAATTCTCAGTTTTTATATTTCAATTATGAATACGTAAGAACGTCTATTGGTACAATAGTTTTCCGTTGGTTCCTTTCTTTCTATGTTTCTTGATTACTTTCTACTTAATTTGGTTTTTTTTTATATATTTGTGTTGTCAGATTTGCTTCAACTTTAGTATTAAATTAAGCTGGCAGTTTCTCGCTTTGCAGGTACCAAGTCCAAGTATTAAGACAATCAATTACTCAATTTCTGCCCAATTTTCGATACATTGAGTGTTGTGTAGCGGTACTGAACGCCGCGCTTTAGCTTGTTACCAGAACGAGGAAATGAAAATATAAAATATTTCATTTGTTCGAGTAGGAATAGAGTCCAATAAATGTCGGGTACCTGTACCACGGATGGTTTCATAAATGAAAATAATATAAATAAAATGAATTCCACAGAGGATCGAACTTACTGTTAGTGCAATGGTCGTAAGTTCGATCCTCTCTGGTCCTCTCGAACGATCCTCTCTCAGGGGAATAATCATAGTTAGTTCAAATTTCAAGACATTGAGTCGCAGGATTTCATTTAATCTTACAACTTAGTGGGAATCAAATCCACAATTGTTGCTCTCATATTTAAGCGCTGTCCCACTACGCTACGATAGCCTTATATACTCGTATATTATGCAAATAAATGATTAAACTTATTTTGCAGCTACCTTAGTAATAAAAGTAGTCTGCAATATTTTCATATATTCTTAAATAAGAATATTTAATTTCAATATGAATGTATATTTCATTTTATACATTTCATTTTCACTTGATTGTGAAACATATTTCGTATTCAAACTTTACCTTTCATACGCAGCTTTTTGTTAACGAATGTTGCTCACAAAAAGATGGAATTCTTATTAAAAATAGCATTTATTATTTTTATTTTTACAGTCATTACTATACAGAACAATATATATATGTAGTTTTTGTGGTATATATTTTTAAAAATATACTTTTATTAATATTTTTTACGTAGACAGTATATTTATTGTACTACCCACGCAGTATAATATTCTATATATGTTTATTTAGCATATGCTTTATTTACTATTATAATTTTATGATTTAAAAGTTTAATTAAGACACATTCTCGACCTCACTTTACTTTGTAAAGTAATTGTCGTTTATTTGTATCATACTAAGGTGGTTAAGGTGACGGTAATAATATTTTTAAAAAAATAATAAGAGTGCAAAGGATCACCTTTTAAAATTTTTATTGATAATCACAAAAAAATTGAATTTTCTTGCACTCAAAATAATCTCCATAAAAGAAAACTACTAGCTATATAGCCACTAATGCTTAAAGTAAGGCCAAGGTATTGTATAACTCTACTCCTTCCATTCTAAGACGACTAATAGAGCCTTCGTCTACCATTGTTCTCAGTACAATGGGGATAATGTTGCTAAATGGGGGGAAATCGATGAGCATAAGCTATAGCTATGTGGTTGACAGTATAATATTTTTGAATTACGTATTTTAGGCCCTTGTAGCGCAGTGGGCACGCGATTATTGTAAGTTCGATCCTTACTCGGGGGTTTTTTGTCTCACATTCAACACGTAATTTCTCTTAAACTGCTCCGCTGCTTAGAAAAGAAAATAAGTTACATTCAACTTTTAAGAACTTTGTGCCATTACTTTCGAAATTAAAATAATAAATAGAATTATGAAACATTTTTAATTTTGCTTTTTATTTTTGGTATACATTTAAGTAATTAGGACAACCACATTGAAATAACATATTCATAGCTATCATTATATTATAAAATGGTTGATTTGTAATCACGTTCAACACAAACGTCCACATTTTATTTTACTAAAATTACAAAATATACGTATATTTTATCAGCATTGGATAGCTGTATATTTAATTTGGTAAATAAATAGACACCATAAAGTAAAGAAACCTTGATATTATTGGTAAAATAACTTTTATTAGAATATAAAGACACGGTTAAACAAACAGGTAAATTTAATACCGGTATTGTTCAAAGTCAATTTTACATGTATTCCAAGAATAACGGTAAAACAAACTCTGATTTATATGTAATAATAGTCTCATTTACCTCGTAAACTTTTATTAAAATATGATTATAACTCTTACTCTCTCTTAATTTTATTTGTCAATTCATGAGAATTATTACTCGAAAGATAGTAAACAAACGTATAAGTAAATTAAGCTCGCAAATAAAATCCTATTCTAGACTCAGTTGGCGTTTTCTACGATAAATAGAGGTATTACGCGGACAAATGCTCAACGATTTTGGCGCACTATAGCTTGTATTAAAATGCAAACGTAAGGATTTTTTATATATATACGAGTGTGTACGTTCCTGTATAATTTTAAGACTCTCCATCCCCTAATTTCTGCTGAATGAAGATTAAGTGGGGACACTTATCGCTGCGTTTTATTAACAAGATGATAAAATTTAAAAACTAATAAATATATAGATATTTTTTATTGTAGATAGGCAAGCAGTCGTCCGCTATCTCACCTGGTGGTAAGTGACGATGCGAACGATGGTGAAGCATGCTTGCCTAGGTAGTGCCTATTCACTCGTTTCTTAAAGAGGGCCAAGTTATACTTGGTCGTGGAACAGTTCAGCAGGCAGCTGCTATTTGTATACGCTTTTGTATATAAAACTGCTCAATTGCGTAAAAATTATACGTACATCGCTAATATAAATTTATTCACGCTATAAATTAAAATAAATAATGTTTATTTCTAATCCACGCGTTATATTTCATTGTTGTGTAGTGATTTACGAACAATAGTGGATTTCGATGGCTGCGACAATCAACGCCCATTCAGGTGGATCCATTGTGTTTTAGAAAACAACGGTTAGATTTTCGAAGTCAATTTGTACGCGTAATTGATTTACCGGATTTTCGAGGGTTATGGGGAATTGGTAAACAAGGTTAGGTTATGTGTTTTGATTTTGTATTATATTAAGATATAAGAGTAAATTGGAGTTTTTTGGACCTCGTGTTACCTTTTTCTTTGGAGATTTGGAATAGAGGATGATATTTTATGTATTTTTTTGTTAAGGAAGTTTTTCGGAAACTGCATATCATATTGAGATTATCTTTATTATTTTAATTAGGTTTATTCGAATACAGGGCAAATATAGTTTTGTTAATAAATATTTCATATGTTTAGATTATTTTTAGAAAATTATTTTTTTAGAATCTTACTAAAGTCATTAACTTTATATTTTGTAAATAATACACCTCATCCGAGTTTATTTGATAAGACGAATAATCCTATGTCCTGGATGAGATTTATTTAAAAGGCGTCCTTTAATTGGCTAAAAAAGGAATAAAGTTACTAATAAATATTCTAAGTAGGGATTTAGGGACCGTATCCTTTGGGATTATTGCGAAACAACGACGCCCAAATTGGACGATCCCGTACTAATGGTAAAGCAAATTGGAAATCTTCTCAAGTTTTTGAATTTGACAAAAATTAGTCAGGTATAGTTCACCAATCAGTAGATTGTACTGGGCCGTGTAGTAATACTTTTTTACTGAATTAATGAAAACTAATTTTCAAAGTATGCCAATCGTGGCGCAGAGCACAAAGTGTGACCGTAAAAGCGACTGATTGTTGATTCGATTCCCACCCGAGGAAATGAAATATTTATGTAAAATTTATGTTTCCATTTTCATACAATTCAATGACAGACGGACTGACGGACTGCGGAGTCATTCATTCCAAATATATATCTTTTTGTAGGAGAAGCGACGTGCTTGCGTGTGAAAAAAAATATATATTCAATAATTATTTAGTTACCGATGTCGGTACAACTAATTGACTCCTAGATAGAAGCTGTAACAGCTAATTTGTCACAGAATTTGCTTTGATGCACCGTACTCTTAATTTCCATTAAATGTGACATTAGCACTAATTAATGTTACACGGTCTTGGATTCGGTGATTTTATCTCATTTAATGTGACAGATACAATAATATATTGGAGTTTATACATATAGAATATATACTTGTATTATCAAAGAGAAATAAATTTCACATTCTTAATAAAAACAAATTAATTAGTTTAAAAATAAATCTTATGACTATGTTATAATTAATTTCTATTATTCTTTTAATCTTTATCCCTTAGCTGGTATAGGATATATATTATTAAGTTCTCCATTTTACTTCAAATTTTCGAGGCATTACGTGTTAAGTGGCGAGAACTGTAATTAATTCCCCCGAGTGGGAATTGAGCCTACAACCACATTTACAGTTACACGTACACGCTTGTGCAACAAAAGCATCAAAAACTTTTGTATTATGTCGTTTCATAAGTAGGAGAAGCCATACAAATAAGCTAAGCTAGTACTTTATAACTTATAGCCTCAATAAATAGTTCTCAATTTGCACTTTATGATACCTAAAAGGAACCTAAGTGTATGTAAGGGAAGCTAATTTATTTATTTATTTTATTTCTTTTAAAACCTTACCAATTCAACTATGAGTATAATGAATATAACAATTGATATTTACACTATTTTGTTTGGAATGCTTGTTTTTAATAACACAATCGCAATCATTTAAATCATTCCAATCTAAATATTTGTTTATCGTTAAAGCTATTAATTATTTCGGTGTTGAATAGATATGGACGGTAAAATTTTGTTATTGTTTTCCTGGTTCGATAGTGATGGAAATATTATACATTATTTATATGGAAAATATTTCAAATGGAAATTCAGATTCATTTTTTTGTCGACATGCACAAATTTGAACCTGACCCAGAATAGGGACGTCTTGACGCTAATTCATATATTTGTAGTTATATTATAATTTGTATAACACTTATTTTATTTTTAACCTTTGATTTTGATTTTTAAGCTCTTTTTGGTGAGGAAAAATTTTCCGGGAACGGGTACTTGAATAGAAACCCAGCTTTGTGGGAATAAAAACTCATCAGAAACTGAAAGACTATCTTACCTACCAATGGTTACCTACCAATCTAATCTCGTTCCGTGGTCACGGCCTAAGATCTTAGTTCAGGAAAGTTAGAAGTGTCTTTAAAATTTCAATTGACATGAGGACCACCAGGAGGAAATATATGAAAAGGTTGATGACAGTGGACGAGTCGTAAGAGATATGCAGAAACCATAAGAATGTGCTTAGCGTTCCTTTTCATTTCGACTACCCCTCCAAAGATAAAGCACGGATAATATCAAATTGTTCCCATGAAAAAAAAACTCCTAAAACAAATAGGTAAGTTAAAATGTTTAAATCGTCCAATTTTAATAAAGTTTTCCGTTATAGCCATTAAGTGCTTATCTTGCTATTGATTTTAGGCTACAAGCCAAGATCTTCAGCTAAGATTATTTTAAATGAAACCAACTACGGTACAGAATGTGCTTAATTTTAAATAGCAAGTCGTTTGGGTCGTTCTGATGTTACTGCTGCCAACTTTATGGGGGTAAGTAATTTAAGCTACTCTATAAGAATTGGTTCTCTATTCGACAGAGCTTCAACAGTTTTAATGTTTCAGCATAAATATATATTCGATATTTATTTGTATATATAGAACTCTTCCGTTACTTACTGACTGATAGACAGTGCACAGTTGGATCTATGCGCCGTAGAACGTAATATTTTCCTGTATAAAAGTTCGAGTGTAGGACGTGCACTAGGAGAGGATTTCTGTAAATATCTAAGGGATTTTACGTTTTATGTTTCACAAAGATAGTATTTAATGAACATATTTTCATATTATTTTGTTAAATATACTTTAACTTACTTTTTTTATTCTCTCAACCTAATGGGACTTTTTGACGTTTGAAAATGTAGTCGTAGCGACTTAAGAATTTCAATAAATCCTTTTATAAAATTGTGAAAAGATGGTATTACTTGGCAATGAATCAGTAGTAATTTAAATAGCACTTAACTTGAAACTCTTAGTGATTTTAATGGTGAATACATCACCATTCCAGCTTTAAATGGAAAAAAAACATCTATTTTAAATAACTGGGGGCTGTTTGTGCTGTAGCGCCACATGGTGACGTTTGTGGGTTTGATTCACTCTAGAGAACGTTTCCCTTACTAACTATTCCTTCATTCTGGTGAAGGAATATAATGCGGGGTTAATTTTCACCGCCCAACATGCAAAAATTAGGCGGCAAATAGAGAACGGAATAAAAGGGGAACCTAATATTGTATACTAGGTTCCCTCGACCTATTTTGCTAAGCTCGAAAAAAGTTGTTAAAAACTACAACTGGTAAAAAGATCAGTAAAAATAACCATAAAGTAATAAATAAACAACATTACTTATAATTTTCGGGTCGTCCATACGAAAATTGTAAAATTTTACCTCAAACAAATTAGAAGGGTTATATAACATCAAAAAACCACAGAAATGGATATTACACAAACATTTTCCATAAAACTTGGAACTTCATAGAATGTTCCCATAGCGGCCGCTACTAGGACGCGTTATTTGCGGTTGGAACGACCCAGCTTAGAGCTTAGTGTTTATTCCCATATTACCAATGTTCATAGGAATAGTGGTTATAGGAAAAATATATAGTAAATATTATTTTTTATCTTTTCTCCTTGCTTATTATTCCTTTTCTCGTATATTATATTATATGTAGAGAGATAGAAGAGTTAAATATTTTTGTTACTGGATTTTCTTTGTCTCTATCTACATATATGCTGGATAGCAAATTCGGATAAACAAAATTATAAATATTAATATATTCTATTATGAATATAAAATTTATCTTGGGGTTACTTCATTTTATCTTGGAATTTCTGTGAAAATACATATTATTATATATTACATCATAAAATACATATTTAGTTATTTAACGTACCTAACAACCTCTATTAACTATAACGAAAACTTTAACAGTATCCAAAATCATCTAAAATTTCTAATCTTACAAGCTAAGCACACCTATTACTGGTGATTAAGTATCCCAACTAGATATTGAAGCAACTTTTTTACTTATCTCCTGAAAACCTTTATGGCAACAAACATTGCCAATTTAGGAGGGTAGGTCAACAAAAAATAACGCGGTAATAATGTGTAACGTAACCTAAACAAACATGTTTAATGGCGGCGTTTGTGCCCTCTCCGTGTCAAACATGGTGGACCGCGGATTATCCGGCAGGAAAGCACCGAAAATATTAAAACAGCGTATATTATTTATTACTAGGTTAGTGCTTAAGTTTATTAAATGTTTGCTTAAAGTGTTTGAAGTTATAAGCTTATTTTAAAGCTAAGCTTTGGAGAAAATGTACCAGCGTTAAGAGGATATTTGGTATTTACTTTCTTCGTTTTATGGTGTGCCTCCAGAATTCGACGAAGAATAGGGAACGGAGTGTCTTAACACTAGGTTCTCCCTGCCTACCCTGCTGGGTGGGGGATATAGCGTGAAGTTGATTTTTATTTATAAGCATTAGCAGTCATACAAAACTATGTAAATATCATCAAAATATAATATTTAAATCCTTTTCAATTCATAAAATAAAATATCCATAAAAAGAAACAAATTCAATCAATTTAAAAGCAAAATTCATCTCAGGTAATATGATTTGCGTAGAGCAATCTAGGTGCTCTGTTAACGTCATGTACTATCAAACGGTGGCATTTGGAAAAATGCCAATCCATGATTCAAGCAAAAAAATCTTTATGAGAATGAAATAAAGTTTATTTTTCCTTATTTCGTAGTATTTCAGGGTTGTAAAGCCGAGGAAAACTTCAAAGGGGCTATTCCTGTGTCCGGTCGGAGAAAACAAAGTGACTGTCTGGATACGTTTGATAGACATTTTGTATTTTGGGCTTAAACTAATTGAACAGTTCAAATTTGAACTTTTGACGGAGTTATTAAAAGATTGCAATTTCAAGTAGATTTTTTTAAATATTTCTTATTCAGCTTAACTCTGTAAAAATGATTTCTGGGAACCTAGTGCTTAGACACTCCGTTCCCATTATGAAATTTGCGTTCTCTATTTTCCGCCATATTCTGGGCCAAGCCTTGTACTTTAAACGGTTATTAAAAAGCAGCTAGTCTCTTTTTTTGTATCTATAGCAGAATAGATTTATCCCCTAATTTAAAAAACACACCGTCCTCCACATCATGCCCAACTTTTGAGATATAACGTGTTAATTGGAACTCAAAAGGCTGGGAAATAAAAATAACTCAAATATTATCATTAAGAAAATTTTAATATAAGGCAAAATGCAAAACGAAAATTCGTCGTCATTCTAAAAATCCTGTGTGCGCATCCTCTACCCTACATTTACACACTCAGTACAAACTCGCTCCCTAATGAAGTTACACTACACTAATTGAATATAACTCCAGAGGCGACTCGTAAAACTTACTGACTCCAACATTACCAACATTTCCTCTTTATTGTAACTTATATTAGGTCAAGTGAAGTCTCTTTTACGGCGTCATTGAAGATTATTATTCCTTAGTGTAAATTACTTGATTTGTATTGTTTTAGTTTAAGTGTTAACAAGTGTAAATATACATACATCCATTTTTTAAATTAGAATGTACCACTCATAAGGCTTTTTCAAAATTTGGTAAACGAAAACTTTACCATCTGTATAAGAACGTTTTTTTAATTGTAAATAATGGTTGATACAGGAATAAAACCCAACTCTTGCAGCCAAAAGAGATTTGGTGTACTTTATAAACATCACTTTGAACACCTATATTTTAAACAAAGTAGCTTCCCCCTTTACCTTCTCCAGCTGTTTTAAAGACTTAGCCCTAAAATATTCTATTCCTTCTGCCTTATTCTCAAGACATTATGTGTTCATTGGCGGAACTAAACGCCACAGAAATAAAATCGACTGCCGCTGTGTTAACAGTCTACCGCTGAGCTATTGCGGCTTCAATATACCTAAAAGTACACTTGACCAATTATATCGATTTTCCGATACAATTACATCTCGCATTATGAACATCAAATGAAGATATACTGTCATCATTTCACAAGATTAGGTTTCCCAAGAATACGTACGTATAAGGGAATAAAACATTTTCTGGTTTATTCGATTAAACGGTTTTGACATTACATTCCTCTCTGTTAACAAAAACGGTGAATTATCGTTATTTCAAATGAAGAGAGAGAGATCGAGTAACTTCATCAATAATATTACATTTAGCTACTTTAGTCATGAGAGGGAACTCGATTTAGCAATTACTTGGAGCGGTCAGCAGCCCTCAACGAAGTTAGGTGTTGAGATGTTAGAGATTTTTTTTATTCTGTACTAAAAGATTGGTATTTCGTCATTTAATAATATATTAGTTTTGTATAGTAATAAGTACAGTATTAATACCTAGTGTTAAGACACTCCGTTTCCATTAAGACCCTTCCATTCCCCATTTTAAAGATATACAAGTATTGAAATCGAGGCAAAGCGTGGCGATGAGTTCCGTCACTCAACACGCAATGCCTCCAGAATTCTGTAGAGAGTGGGAGGTGGAGTGTCTTAACACTAAGGTCTCTCTGCCTACCCTACTACATGCGAGATACAGCGTGAAGCTGAAAAAAACATAGTATGTATTCATCCCACCTGATTTTTAATGATGCGAAGGTTCAGAAAAACGCTCTAATCATAGGCTGGCAGATCGTAATGGATTGGGTCATAATGGCCTTTAATATGTAACGTGATGATGCGGGAATAGCGATTATCATATATCAAACCACGGGTTGCGCTCATTTAAAATTCGCCTGAGCAAAGATACTGGGATAAATTTTATGTATCATATATACATAGTGTTTTATCACTTAAATGAAAGATAGTGTAGAAATTTGTAAGTCAAAATAGGATTTCTGTGGTATATTTCTTCTTTTTTTTTCGAGGTAAAATTTGTTTCTTTTTTTTAATAGCAGAAACTGCTGCTGCTCTGGAGGCGTATGGGCACAAGCGACAACGAGGAAAACGTGGGGTTAACTTCCACTACCCAACACGTAATACCTCCAGATTTTTTTTATTTTATTAATATAATTGTCGCTAATATTTTTAAATTTACGAGGATTTTTTTTTGAAGAAAGCGAAACGAGAAATAAATTAGACCAGAAAATAACTAAAATATATAAGATTTTTACAGCCCACTCATAACAGCGAGAAAAGTGGATAAACAAGGGAACCTAGCGTTAAGACACTCAGTTTCCATTAACATACTTCCGGTCCCCACTTTCTTCTCACGCTGCGCTGTGCAATGTTTCCAGAGCAAAAAAAGGAAAGTTTTTAATATTTAATTCCTTTCAGAGGGCATCAAACTCTCAACCGTCACGTTTACAGCCGCACGCTTGTGCTACTAACCCACAATGGCCTTAAGAGGATGACAAAGTTAAAATGCCAAATTACATCATCAGTCTCATCTGATAGTAATCACTTAGAAAACACTAAAAACTTTTATTTGAATTTTATGATCAGTAAAACTTGTCAAATGGAGGCTTCGTTAGTTATTACTCTGTTTTACTTAAATGAATCGTGATAAAGTGCTTCCGATTAGGTCTGTTTTATCTTTTTTAGCTTCATGTGCTATCCCATATTAATGAAGCAGGGTAGGGTGGGTCCCCTCTGAACCTACGATTTTAGTGTTCAAATAGTCGGTCCTAAGTTAGGCGCTTCCATTTCTATATAATTATGCTTATTACTTAAATATCACTCACACGCCACTCCTTCGGAATTCAGCAGAAAGTGGGGAACGGATCTGTGATGAGGTTCCCTCTGTCTACCCTGCTATTTGTGCTGATATAGCGTGAAATTGAAAAACAGAACCCTAAATATCATCCTTAATACAAAATCTCTTGTCAACTGAAAACAAAGATGCGTTTTTTCTTTTCTCAAATCAATATCGTTCTTTGACCTAATTTCTCATCCCTTTGTAGATACCCTTCTATTGTACCTATTGATTGTATTAGCAATGTTTATCCCACGAATTGTGTCTTTTTTCTTGTTTTGTTGTAAAATAAAATAAAATGAGGTTAGTATGTCATACCAATTATAAATTTGGTACTTATTATTTGTAAAGCTGCTTAAAAATAATTGTTTCATCATGTTTTTCTAAGACACGATACAACTCTAAAACAATGAATTATTAAAAAAAATCAGTTTTTCATTTCATTCACGCTGTATCCCGCACACAGCAGGCAAGGGGATTAAAAATATCACTGCGAGATGAAGCATGAAGGTGAAAATATATTGTTTTTATAGCTTCACGTTGTATTTAACAAAATAAAATTACTTTCTGCACACTAAATTGTAAAGATATTGTGTGTTGAGCTTTACCTCGTTACCAGAGCGAGATAATGAAATTATTAATTATTTCACTTCCTCGAGTAGGAAACGAACCTATAACCTGTCGCGTACCTTGTACCCTTGCGCCACCACTGGCCTCTTTAAAAACAAAACCCTCGTTAGTTTATTTATTCACAATACACAGCAAAGTAAACGGAAATGAGTAGTCCAAAAATAAAGCTATCACTTAACAAAAAGTCAAAATGTCACTTTAAATATTTTCATATTGAAATGTTAGAGGATCAAAGCCTCTCCTCTCTTCGGTAAGTAATTATGTGGATGTTGACGTGTCTTTATTTACACTTCGCGACTGAAACGTACGATCTTATATCGTAAGGTTATTTAAATTCTGAAAATCCTTTTCCTGTACTAATGATCCTATAAAGCTAAAAATATTATGAATGTGCGGAGTTTGTTTGGATGAACTATCCCAGTATAGTTCCCGTTCCTGGGATTAGCATACTGGTTTAAGATGAAAAAATATTTTTATGTATGATATTACACTTATCAGAGATTACACCATGTTAATCGTTTCTATGTTAATTACTGAATATGAGGTCAAAAAGTTACCTCAGAAACTAACATTATAAATGTGTAAAATTTGTGAGGATGAATGTTTGTTCCACCTTTACTCAAAAACTACTGAACGGCTTTAAATAAAACTTTACAGTAATATAGCTCACACATCAGTATAGTAACATACAGGCTATTTGCTATTTGGCTATTGAAATAGGGGTTGGAAGTTTGTATGGAGAAAAATAAATCGGCACCGATTTTTATAAAATTTAAAATTTCGATTTTTAACAGTATTTAATTGAACACGTGTTTCATCGTTTTCTAAAATTCTCCCCCTAAGGATGCAAATAAGGGGTTGAAAGTTTGTATAGATTTTTTTTTAAATGGGCACCAATTTTTATAAAATTTGAAATTTAGACTCTTAAAAATATTTAATTGAACACATGTTTCATAGTTTTCTAGAATTCACCCCTAAATAAGCAATCGAAGCTGCGCGCGTCCGCTAGTATCATATAAAACTCTTAGTTATTTCCATACGACCACGAGATATACCGTAACACTACGTAATGCCTAAGACCTTCTATTAAATTCTATTGCATATTTCAATTTGGACTAGAGTGTGCCTGAGTTAACACTGACTGTGATTACAGCGTGTTACATCGAGACTATTAAATTAATAGCAGTTTAGTCCATAGCCTATATTCCCCTATAGATTGATTATCCAGCATAAATATTTTTTGCAATTTGAAGAAGTAGTTGCTGAGATTCTTCAAACATTCACCAAACAATTTTTTTTTCTAGCGCGTAGCAGGATTCGAAAAAAGGTGACCTGGGAACCTCTTCAGTGGCAGAACTCATTAAGAAAATATTAAATATTTAATTTGCTCGAGTGGGCATCGAACCCACAACTTGTCATGCTTACAGGCGCACGCTTGTGCCTGGCATTACGCTTTATATTATTATAGATACAGAAATGATATAAAATAATATTTCTTAAGGTACATATGATTTCCAAATATTATTATAATATTATACAATTTACGTTTATTTATTTATTAAAGCAAATCAATTTCAGACATCAAAGTAAATAGACAACATTAATAAAATCATCAGAAGATAATATTTTGAAGAAAAAAATATTCTTTGAACCTAAAAACAGAAGTGCCTACCTAAGTGGATTTCTATATCTGAATATTACGAGCACTTTCCAAAAGTGCTCTGTTGATTAAATATTGCTCAGGCAGATTTAAGGGACCGTGTGGATGGATCAGCGACACAGTGTCTGACTGAAAAGGCAGAGGTTGTGTATTCGAATTATTTTTCGGAACTCAACTCCATGACACCGGAGCGGAGAAATAAAAATATTAAATACTTCATTTCCTCGAGTGGGAATCGAACGCACAACCTGGCGCGTTTACAGTTACACACTTGTGCTTCTACGTCACGACTGACCTCAAATAAATATTATGTACCGAGTAATATTTATATAAAAATTAATATTAGCCATGTATACTTATAAGACCATCTCCTGGACATTAAACTTCTTAAGCTCGTAATGTATAGAAGCTTAGACATGAAGCGTATAGTTTGTGGATTTAGTTGTTACCAAATTACTAAAACTTTATACATCTTACTTAGTTAACATCATATTATATTAATGTATGGCAATATATTTTTAGGCACCTTCGTTTTTCATTTATTTGTTTTACTTTTTTATTTGCATACCAGAGAGAGAGAGAGAGAGAAAAGTTAGGGATTTATAAAATAAGAACCTAAACCCTAGTGGCCCTAGTAAGAGTTCTATTAATCGAGTCCTGGCTCCAACACCAGACCAGCTCGGTGATATATTATTGTATTAACACATAAGTTTCAAGTATCTGTTCTGTTTTATGATAAAAAGTTGGCCAAATTCAGTTTCTTAAATCTTATTATTTGTCACAACCTGTTAAAAGGCGACGTTAAACAGTGCCCTCTATTTTTCTAACTCTCTCACTCTGATAAAAAAAAATAATACAATGGACCCAAAAAAAAGGCGAAAGATAATATTTTATTTAAGAAAATCATCGCCTTAAAAATTGGAATATAGCAAGAAAAGTTATGTTAGGCAATGTGTCTACCTTGTTAAAAATATTTACAACACCGCCGCTCCAGCTCCAGCGTACAGAAGACAGTTAAATAATTCAAACGCCCAACACACGGGCAGTACGTGACTATTGGATATTCAAAATGTATCGGTGAACTCTCGGTGTGCTTACATCATATAAAGTGAAGGTTTATGAGTGATCCCGTTACCCAATACTAAGTAGATCGAGGGGGACGTAGTATAGGAGATGGTTGACAAAATCATAATATTTAACTTACATTTTTTAAAAATACTTTTTTGTGGGCAACCAGAGAAAATGAAGCGCCAGACCATAGGCCTCTTCGTACATCTTTTCCTCCGTCCACTGGCATCAATCCGGGTTCGATTTCTACTCGGCGAAAAGAAAACAATCTAGAATTCCGAAAGTGAGGAACAGAAATATTAATGAAGAAAGGAGTGTCTTAATCAGGGAATGGTTACCTCTGCCTTAAAAAAACATAAATATTTAATATAAGAAAATTTAAAAGATAGATTCAATCCACAATCTCTCAGACATGCCTTGGAGAGGATATAGAAAAACATTTCACAACCGCGCTATTTATTTCAAAGTGGCAATTTATCGACATCTCAATTCTACTTGCTTTTTAAAACACTTGCATTTAAAGTATCATTTAAGTTAAGTATTCCTTGCGGTTCACTATTTACGCTTAACTTAGTTTCTCATCCATTAGAAATATATTTTAACTTGATGAGAAATTTTACATTATTGCGCATAGGAGGATAGGTAAATATTTAAGATATTGTGAGCTGATTAGCGGACTTAACGCCGCAATTTAGCTTAAAAGAAAGGGGGCAAATAAAAAAATATTTCACGAGTTTAAAGTCTTACGATATGTCCCTGCAACATAACGAACTAACACGCTTGCAGCCTAACTCTACGAGACTGAAAAGGAAGAACAAATATCAAGCCTGTAAACGCGACAGGCTGTGGGTTCGATTCTCACTAGGGCATATTAAATATTTAGTATCATTATTTGCTCGCGCTGCTAATGCCCCAAATATTCCGCGGTAAGCGAGACACGGAAGTGTCAATGGGAACGAAATATCTCAATACTATGTTCCCAGGTTCCCTCTGTCTATTCTGTTAAGCGCAGGATACAGCGTGAAACTAAAAAAAACAAATATAGAATAACAAAGCAGCCAATGAAGTACAAACAAACAAATTTATTGTTTTTCCGTTAGCTGCGGTATAATCCATACAGATTGCACATTTTTGTTAACGGCACGCGAATCACTCCCTGTACACTCGTTCTTACCTGTACCACTTTTATGTTATTGATATCATAGGGATATTGATGTGTGGATGTAAATAAATGGTATCAATTGTACTTTTTTAATAGACCGCGGTGTTAAGTTTCGTCACTTAGTACGCAATAAATCAAATAATACGCAATAAATTTGTAGACAGTCCGAGTCTTATCAAAATCGATGTAGACATTTTTGACAATTATGGTTATCTACATACTGCCGGGGGCATGTACCTGTAATATAGACGTAGATATTTAAAAAGATTAATTTAAAAAACTCGATATGGTTACTATAGAACTGTTCAAAGTTCCAGCCTTTCCTTTTGTTTCTTCCAATTTCATCATCATCGATGATACAAAAGCTAGAACACAGCAGTGTTTGTAATACATACGTAGTTACTTAGATACAGCTCGACCTAACAAAACATGTTTAAAAGAACCCTCTTTATACATATATTAGTTGTATAATACAAGTTCCAATGAATATTTTGTTCTAAGGTATCGGTTCCACTAGACAGCTTTGTAGCCTTATTGTCTATTGAGAGATTTATTGTTATACATACATTTACTAAATGTTCTTATTTCTTGCCTTGACTGGAAGAATTTTTATGTAAAGCTATGCTGTATTTTAATTTTTTTATTTCGTACAATCTCTTGATTTACTAATTACATGTGAATGATTGCGAATTCAATAGGTTTTATAGATAATCGATTAGAATTTAGAAAACTGACATATTTTGTTTAATATTTAAGTAATATTTAAATTGCAGCAATAAGGTTATGTCATAAATAAAAAAATATAACTTTTGGGGACAGGAGACATAATATATATTCTAATAGAATATATAATAAGTAATACTTCTAACTTTTATATTATTGAAAATGCACCTCAAAAATCCTTGTTCATTTAAATACAATCAACAAATAAATACAAATTTAGGAAAAATATAATACAACAAATAATCTAACTTTGCTTTGGAAAATGATATCTTATTACAAGTTGCATAAAGACTATATAACAACAAATCAACGTGTAAAATAGTCCACATAGTGATATAGCGCTTAAATCGTGAAAATTGTCGCTCAATACGTCATCACGTTTTGCAAATTTCAACTACACCTGCTCGGGACAATGGGGGTTGTGCGGAATGTGTAATATATACAATATTTTTTATTTCAGTATACATTTTTTGGTAATAATACAGAGAGATTTTTTTGGTAATATAATACAGAGTGTATTTCGATTCTGTGACGGTGGCGTGTAGATAGGAAAAGTCAATATTTACTTATTACTCTTTCATGTATATTCAGTTTTTTTTATAATTATTATAATTACAGTATTCAGAAGAAAGCTGGAGAAAACAGCCTAACAGTTGGATCTGCGTTTGTGATTTTTTTCCTTAAAAATAACTAACCTACTAGGCCTCTAGTATGACATAACCAATGTACGAGTATATTACTATTTTATGAATGTCGAATTAACATTTAAAAAATAGTCTTTAAAAAACAATAATGTAACGTTATCTTTGACAGGGTGCGATTGTATCCTCATATGGTAAATATCAGTTGTTACAGATAAAAAAATAAGAGGGCCCAATTGTGAACTGCCAAGTAAAACAAACAGGATTAGTAATTAAATATTGTAGTAAGGTCGTTGTAGCAATAGTTTGACACCGACTTCAAAATCATAAAATATTTGTATAATTATTTTTCACTTTTTAGTTCGCTGTTAGAAGTCGGTTTTTCTTATTGTTAAAAAATATTTTATTTTATGATTTTAAGTGATGGGTAGATCTTAAAATGCTGCTTCTTAGACGAGTGGTGATGGTGGTGGTAGTGGTTATCAACGAGTGGTTGTGGTTGTCCTATGTAAAACTTCATTTAATTAGGTATTATTTTTGTGCAAAGTAACATTTTGGTATATTGACAAGAACATACATAAAAAGTATTCGGGCGAATTGGGAATCTCCCTTTTTCGAAGTTGTTTGAAAATGAGACCATCTTCTTATTTTGGGGTTGGTTGAAAAGAAATGAAACGATTAGGAATCTTGCTTGTAACTATTACAGTATAATATTTTTTTTACCGAAAAAACAAACTTTCTCAATTTTGACCGGATCCCATTATCGGAACCTAACCAAACTTTCACCAATTTATCCTTGAAGTGTATTTTTTCGAATTAAAAAATAATCATCAAAATCGGTTGGCGCGATATTGAGTTAGTCGTCTATTTAACGCGCACGTACGTAATGCAAATTGAAGACTTATGTGATTTTCTCATGGATATCATTATCAGATATGGACCAAAAAAAATGGGACCACTCGGGAAGCTTCACCTTTCAAATAAAAAAATATATCAAAATCGGTTCACCCACTCAAAAGTTATGAGGGGTAACAAACATAAAAAATATATATATAAATAAAAAAAAAATACAGTCCAATTGATAACCTCCTTTTCTTAGAGAAGTCGGTTAAAAATACGATCCTAATGAAAGAAATTAAATCTGTGCTAGTGCTAGAGCTTAACGCTCTGCTTTGCTCACCAGAGCAGGTAAATGAATATAATTTAAATATATAACCATTCTTTACAGATGGAACGAACGAGATCGAACTCCCAGTCGTCGCACCATAGTCAGATGCTGTGCCGCTGCGTCACAACGGTGTTATTAAACATTCATTCAAATCTAAGCCATGGCATTACCATCTATATTTATCCAGATCATAACTTTGGAGGCAATAAAAGCTTCTCTCAAAGAATAACTGTAATAAATTTTATTGTCGTTGTATCGTAAAAGACAATTTTTATGTAATTTTAAGTACAAGAACTTCTTTATTTTACGACTCGACTCGTGGCATACAATTTAAGTTTTGCCATCGATTGGCCTAGACGCGACTTACAGCTTACATGAGTGTGTGTTCTTAGTGGAATCAAAGTTTGACGTTCTTACTAGAAAATCACTAGCATTATCTCATTTAAGTATATCACATTAACTTCACGCTGTATACACATAGCAGGCTAGGCAGAGGGAACCTGGGAATCTAGCCGAATTTCCTTACGCCGAATTCAATATGGCGAATCTCAACGACGTGCTTTGTCTCGTTACCAGGGCGAGGAAACGAAATGTGTCATTTCCTCGAGTGGGAATTGAATCCACGACCTGTTGCGTTTACAGTCGCACGCCTATTCTCTTGCGCCACAAAAGGCCTTAAAAGCCTCAATGGATAATTAATCAAACGTAAAAGAAGTAACGAAAAATCAATTCTTGCCAAGTCAAGACGAACTTTTAGGATTAAAATGTGACTTTTAGGATGCTATGAAATATCTTAAAAACTAAGCGACCCCCTCGCGGCTTCGCCCGCTTTAACTACTAAGTTATTCATATAATATATGTTTGCAAAGCACTTTAGATAATGTGAAAATTAATTAACCCTAATGCAACCCGCATTTTCGTAGTTCCAATAAGGATTTTCCAATTGTTTTAAAATAAACACAAATAAATAACAGAAACAACAGAAAACTTAAACGAAAGAAATTATAAGCAACAGACTACCTACTATNTTTGTAATTTGTATAACAGAAAGTGGGTTACTGTGAGCCATTCTTAGAATCGACATACAGTACAGTCACAGACTATTTTTGGAACTGTTATGGAGAAAAAAATCTGCCTTTCATGCTTTTGCCTGGCTTTAGTTAGATACGTAGCGCAATAGTTCTTGAGTTCCTTCGATTTTTCAACATCCTCCTGCTTAACAATAATTCATTCCTCCGATAAAGAATCGAACCCAACAACCGTCAAGATATATTAAAAATATTCAATGCTTCAAGTGATTACTTTTTTTTATAAGAAGATGATGATTATGAATCAAACTATTTGAAAATGTTTATTGATTTAATTTAATTCTAATTATTATAGGTAAAATATTACTATTACAATTTCATTTCTTTTTTGAGTTTTACTCTTCCACTAACTTCCATAACTTCTAAGGTACTTATTAAAATGAAAAACAGTAAAAGACAGTTTTGATCTACATTAAATGGCCAACGTAACTAATATACTTATTTATATGCTGAGAGTAAGCGATAAGTGAAACTTGAGTAACATACAGCTGATGCGTCAACGGCGTGATGTGTTAACAATTAAATGCGTTTTTCTCTAAAACTATTCGCAATTTCGAAATAGTGTAAATAACAAATTTTATCTTCGTTTAAAGTAGAAAATTAATAAATATTTTAAAGGATAAGGATTAATACCATTATGGAAAAATATCCCTCACAATAAAAAATATATTGAAATTACTATTTTTAGACAGAAAAATGGTCACTTATCGTTATCCTTAAAAGATACGAATATGCTGTCGCGGACTTTTTTGTAGATCTTATTAAGAGAAACAATACTTCAGTACATTATTTTCATGTAGTACTTACCATTAAAGCAGCGCATGCGCGAAAGTGTCTCAACGGGTAGGGCTTTATACACATTTAACTTATTTATGTTAACTTACATAAGAATGTACAAATAATAAACTATATATAAACCTTCCCTGAGAAATACTCGACCTAATGGTGAAAACCGCATCAAAATCCGTTGGGTGGTTTAGAAGAAGAAGAGTTAGAAAGTTCAGACAGACACGAAAATCGAGTTTGTTTTATAAGATATAGGATAATACATTTCTCCCCATAGGAAAAGAAATCACAACCGTCGTGTTTACAGTCCTCCGTCAGTCCTCCACTTACACAGAATTACGAAATAAATCCCCAATATCCAATCAAAGTTTCATCTAACAAGAAGCTAAGAAAATGAATACGCAATAAGCTATTGATATTTATATGACATAGTAAAGTGCACACGAACAGAAGTTTGCGAGGTCCTGGAGCCACATCCTGCAATCACTTACATTGTCGTTGTAAGCTCGGAGCGGTCAATTGCAGCGTGTAGAAACTGCTATTGCTAAATTTGGTGTGTGGCCCAAATTTTGGGATAGCATATTTTAATAATACTGAAAATTTTATGATTTTTTAAACGTTTTTAAGGTTCCGTACTTCATAAGGAACAAACGGACAAAAATGTAGGTCTACGGTTGTTTGGGGAACAAGCTTCTAACTCCAAGCAACCAAAAGGTACTTGTTACCAGAGCGGGGAAATGAATCGTAACAATCGTCATAATATTTTCAAAGTGTTCATTTATCACTTAGGAAAGAAAAATACTTATTTAGAAAACGTATATATTTTTTAACGTAGCGAGATTTGAACACGCGCCTCTTGGAAACAGTCGAAACACTCTAACCACTAAGCCATACGTTCTCATCAAGCTACGTCAAAATTCCAAAATATCTAAGACCTAAAATCTCCACCTTGCACCAACCACCCTGACACTGGGACGTTTGCATCGTAAAGCGAGCGCTTTATAGTTCGTAGAGTTCCGACCGTCACATCTCCCTTTAAGTCGAATTGTATACTCGTATGTATAATCGACGGCTTTACCATTAACGTGGCCAGCTAACTTAGCAAATAATTAACTAATAATACGGTATATTCTTTATAGTTAATGTTTCATAATAAATTATAAATTTACGCAGCTGTATCCCGCACATAGCAGGGTAGGCACAGGAAACCTAGCGTGAAAACACTCCGTTCCCCACTTTCCACTGAATTCTAGAGGCTGCGCGTGTTGAGTGGCGGAACTCAATGCCGCGCTTTGTCTAGTATAGAGCCATTCACGCAATGTCTCCTGATTCTGGCGGCAAAATGGAAAGGGAGTGTCTTAACACTAGATTCCCTCTGCCTACCCTGCTGTGTGCGGGCTACAGCGCGACGCTGATTTTTATCTTACCTTGTCTACCCTTGTATTTCTGCCTTCTCCACTCTAAAATTATTTATTTTACCTATACTTCTCTATTTTGTTAAGTAGGTAATAGTTTTTATTTGGGGCTTTCTTAATAATTAGAAATAATTAAGAATCTTGACATTTATAGGACTGAAACAGTCATTCTGAAGATCATTTCCTGTGTTTTTGTACTAGTACATAAGATAGGTGCATTCAATCAAACAAACATTTCACCCTGTAATATAAGTAGAGATATATGAACTACTTATGTTTTAATATCACCAAGTTATTCAATTAGGCCAAACAACAAAACACTATGTTTGCATCGTAAAGCTAGCGCTTTAGAGCTCGGTGTTTCGACCGTTCCATCTCCTTTGTGTCGCACAGTGGGGTGCGCTCCACAGAAAGTACGTTTGGGACGATTTCAAAGAAATGTATGTGGACCTCGAGTGATAATTACTTTTTCTATAACCTAAATATTTTTTACTAACTATATGACCTGGTTTTCTTTAAGTTTTCTTTATTATAAGGTGACGATTTTTATTCATATTATTTTTATTCCTTTTCCTAGAGGCCTTAGTAGTGCAAGGGCAAAGGACCATAAGCGCGACAGCTATAGGTTCCGCTTCTCGTTTGGGAATGAATTATTATCATTTCCTCTCCATAGCAAGAAGGTAGAAAATGGGGAACGGATTCTTAACAGTAGGTTCGCTCTGCCCACCATACAATGTGAGAAAACTGTTTTTTTATTTTGTTACAAAAAATACCTTATACATGGATATATTTGAATATGGCTTTGATTATTACTCGTCATTGCCTTTATATGTGACGCTAAAAAAACAGAGCAAAACAGTATTTATAAAGGAAATATAGCAAAAAAAATATCTGGTGGGCTATAAAATTGAACAGCAAATAAATAATTACAGTGAAATAGCTTCCGTTATTTAAATTGTTCGGTGACCGCTGACTCGTTTTGTTTGTCTTTCATTCAATCCTGATGCTGAACGATTCTTATTGAACCGAACGATTAAATGCAATTTTGTTATAGACATAGACGTTTTCGTTAACAAGGTATTTTTTAACCGTATAAGCAACGGCTGTGGGTTCAATTTCTATTCGGGGGAATAAATTATGTTCATTTCCTCACTTTAGTAAAAAGACATAGTGCAGCGTTGAGTGCCACCACTACATATCTTAGATACAGCGTTAAGCTAAGAATAAAAGTTAAAACAATTGAATTTAATACAAATTTCTACTATTATATTATGTTACGCTAATTTAAGGCAAAGATTGGCAAGATTGGTAAGCCTAATTGACTCTTTTACTCGAGAGTTCACAACAACTATGTTAGATTTATGAAGTTGCATAGGTATCTGCTCACTTTTTCAATTTTACGAATGGCTTGAAGAAGAGATTGAGTGATAGATCCCTTAATTTTAGGTTTCAAGGACCAGATTTATTGGCAGATCACTTACTTTTATGTTTTATTTAATCTGAGTATGATTACATTTACCTACTCTAAATAGCGTCAGTAAATATTTTTTAAAGTAGTTTACAATTAAAACATAGCAGCTGTAGAATGCTTACTTCTAGTTTCTGAAACTCTAACTTCAAAGAGCTAATAAGCTTTTACTTTAATGGAATTACTTCTTTAATTAAAGAAAAATTGAGATGTTTTCTGGAAAAATTAAGAATTAAGACCGTTTTTTTCCGCCGAATGGTTGAAGCATTGCATGTTGAGTGGCGGAACTCAACGCCGCGCTTCGCCTGATATAAATAGCCGTGTCTTAAATATATTTGTGCTAATAGACACTTAAAAAATTGATAGACACTTATGCCCATAATATGCATATTTTATTAGTATTAAAGTTAAAGAAAATTAAGTGGGTTGATAACTGATAAGCACATTACACATTAAAAATAGACGTACTCATTAAGACACCCCGGGCAAAGCCACGGACGACACAATAGTATATTAATAAAGAAAAGATAACATTTAAAGATAAGATACATTCTGAAATATTCCAAAGTACTCTATTATTCTTACAAAGTAAGAAGTTTCGTGTAAACATCGATCTAACTTGAAACTATTTAAAGTTTGCTGTCTGTTAATGATGGTTCTTGAAATTGATAGAATCTCATAGTTCCATTTAAATTTTCGAATCGAAAATTAATGACAGAATGTTTGCTCGTGAAATATAATTACGAATTTATTGCAGATAGCTCTGTCTGTGTTTGTATTTACATTTGATTTTGAATTGCTCAAAGTGACTGATAGCTAACGCTTTTTCTTGATAATGTTTTATAAGAATAAAAGGTTTTTTTTTATTATTTATAATTTTATTGATTTTTTCAAATGCAGTCCGATAGTACCGCTGTTGCAAAGTGGAGAACAGTATGCTTTTTAAAAGCTTTTATTTAACTTGCATTGTATGTATGTGGGTTCGGGTGAAATCTTTGAGCTCAATTTTGAAGTAGATATCTTCAACCGATTGAGCTGAAATTTTGTATACACGTTTAGTTTGGATGACAATGCATGATTAAATATGTAACGTCGTTCTAAATCTAATATCGCGGACCATACAAGACGGCTGAATTGTTATTTTTAATGTACTTCTACAATATGGGTATCAAATGAAAGAGATTGTTGAGAGTAACTCGAAAAATAGTGTAACGTTTTTCTAAATCCAATATGGCAGACCATTCAAAGTAACAGAATAGTTATTTTTGATGAACTTGTATATTATGGGTTTTAAATGAAAGGGCTCCTTGAGAGCAACTTCAAAAATGATATGACGACATTCTAAATCCAATATGGCAGACCATCCAAGATAGCTGAATTTTTAGCTTACTTCTACAATATAGATATCTATTGAAAGGGCTCGTTGAGAGTAACTCGAAAAATAATGTGACATTTTTCTAAATCCAATATGGCGGAATATCTAAGATGGCGGAATAGTTATTATTTATGCACATCTGCAATACGAGCATCAAATGAAAGGGCTTGCCGAGAATAATTAGAAAAATAATATGACATCTAGTGTGAGAAAACTCCTTCCTCCTGACCTTCCTCCCGGCTATTGCCAGGGTCTGCCTTCCTACTCAACCCACTCCACTTTGCACCATCCAACCAGCGCTTCCTTGGGCGTCCGGGAGGTATCACTCCATGAACTGATATAGCAAGGCACCTGCATCCGACATAGTTCTAAAGCCGGCGCTTAACGTGGCCAAACCATCTCAGGCAACGATCTTGAAGCTTATCCGCTACGTCACGGACCCCATGACTACTTTGAATGAATGTGTTGCGTATGCGGTCATACCGCGTTACGCCGCACATCCACCTCAGCATCTTCATTTCCGTGACGTGAAGCTCCTGAGTGTGCCGAGATAGTGCTGGCCAACATTCGCTGCCGTATAAAAGAACCGGTCGTATGATGCTCTTGTATATCAGTCCCTTGAGCTTGGCGGTATTCTGTGGTCGCAGACCACACCAGTGACCTCCCACCATTTGGTCCAGGCAGCGCTTATCTGGCCTTGGACATCGCTATCGATGCCTCCAGACTCATGCATAACGGATCCAAGGTACCTGAACTTTTCCGACTTAGGGGCTGGCTCAGGACCTATGAGGATCGTGCTCGAGTCCGGACTCCCGCAGGCCATGTACTCGGCCTTCGACACATTTAGTTTAAGAACCGCCGTTCTCAAGCGTAACCTTCCTGAGGTTCACTTTACGCTCCAGCGTCAGTTGGTTCTCGTCATTGAGTGCTATGTCGTCGGCATACATCATCAGCCATGGAGGCTGGTCCTGGATGTGAGCCGAGACTGTATCGAGCACTACATTGAATAAGAACGGACCAGAGCCGAGCCCTGGTGAACCCCCACTGTAATCGGGAAGGGTCTAGTGTCGCCAGCAGCGGTCCTAACCATAGAAGCGGAATCGTGGTTTATGTCTCTAGTGTGAAAAACATAGCCAGTGGTAACTAAAAAGTAAAAAATACATTAAAAGCAAAAAATCATTTTTAGAAAAAGCTTTTATTTAAACGCTCTAAAAAGAAGAAAATAAAATTTGTCTTTAAATTTTAACTATCAACTCGTAACCTCATTGTACACAATTTATATGATCATAAAAGCTTGTCGCGTTAATCAATATTTAATTAAATTGAAACTTTAAAAATTTAAATTTAGCAGATTTTACATAGGGGAGAGCGGGGCCAAAAGTTCTGAATTTTTTTAACCTCAAATATTGCTACGAATACTTGATTTCAGTATTTATACAATATAATCAAATTCAACTTTCATATCTAGACTTGCAATTAAAACTGTAATTTGGGGTATTCTTTGTAAGACTTTTTTATTATGATTTTTTTTATGACTGAAGTCGGAAAGTAACAACTTACCCCGACTTGGGGCAAGTTGTTAACAGACCAGGGTAAATTGTTACCATATTTTTAAAGCATTTTTATTTGGAAAATAAAAAACAATAAATAATCGAACAAAGCCTGTTTATTTAAGGAATAATCAACAGTATCATAATAATTACCAGGCGCAAAAGCAAATCTTTTTTAACCGACTTCTGTAAAAAAAGGAGATTATCAATTCGACTATTTCTTTTTTTATGTATGTTACTTCATAACTTTTGATTAGGTGAACCAATTTTGATGATTTTTTTTATTTGAAAGGTAAGCACTACCATGTGGGAATCAATTTTTTTTGGTCTATTTTTGACAATGTTATCTATGAGAAAATCACATAAGTATTAAATTTGTATTGGTACGTGTGCGACAGAATGACGAATAACTCAATATCACGCCAACCGATTCTAATGATTCTTTTCTTATTTGAAAGGATACACTTCAAGGATAGTTTGATGAAAGTTTAGTTAGGTTCTGATTATAAAATCCGGTCAAAATTGAGAAAATATGTTTTTATTTTGGTAAATATTAATTATACTGGAATAGTTACAAGGGAAAACTTTGTTAAAATTATTGTCAGAAGTAAGATTCCCCATCATTTCATTTCTTTGCAACCAACCTCAAAAAAGAAGTTTTCATTTTCAACAGACTTCAAAAAAGGGAGAGGTTCCCAATTCGCCCGAATATTTTTTATGTACTTTCTTGTTAATATACCAAAATGTTAGTTTCCACAAAAATAATACCTAATTGAGTCAAGTTTTACATATCACAACAGATGCCATTCGTTAACAACCACTACCACCACAACCACCACACCAAACCAATTAAATGAGTATTTAGGAAGTATCCTTTTAAGGTTACTTATCACTTAAAATCGTAAAAATAATTAATTGGTAACAAAAAAAACCGAACCGAAAAACAACGGAACGAAAAAGTAAAAGATAATTTTACATAAAATAAAACTTATTTTGATATTGTTAAACCTAAATAATAAACAAAAATTTTATAGCTTTAGCTTTTCGCGCTCAATATGTATATGTAATTCTTTGGTAACAGTTTTTATCTTATTCCTGCAATCTTTGAAAACTACATCAGCTGCTTTTTGTATCAACTCATATGACACATAACCTCGAGTTGATTTCCGAGCATAAGTCCGCATGTTACTAAATTACAATATTTTTTAGTATGAAAAATTACAATATTTACATCCCATTATTGGTACAAATGAATTGGCGAAAGTTTATCCGAGGTCACAACATGCCCCAAAAAAAGGGAACATTTAGCCCCAAAACACGTGTTGAAAAAAAAAATATATAAATAAGATATAGAAAACATAAATAATTTACAAATAGTGTTCCGAAATAGTAGGTAATATAATGTAAAAAAAACACTAACATACTCGAAGCTAATCCTTAAAATTTGTAAGATAGACCAAAAATAAGAAATGCGAAAATATTTACAATCGTGCACCACCGACACCCGTGTGCTATTCCATTGGTTTCGGGTGCCACTGGATTGTTCAATATGCTGGCCATGAGTGCGCTATCACATTGCATTTCACTATATGTTTACTAAATATTCCTATCACTTTTCTCCGCGAAATTATTTCCATCGGAACAACTTACCTCGGTAACTTTTAGCCCCGCTCTCCCCTACTTAAGTTAGTACTAGATTATTTACACAAGTAAATCGCGCGACAAGCTTTTATGATCATATAATTTGTGTACAATGAGGTTATGAGTTGATAGTTAAAATTTAAAAGACAAATTTTATTTTCTTCTTTTTAGAGCGTTTAAATAAAAGCTTTTTCTAAAAATGTTTTTTTGCTTTTAATTTATTTTTTTTGTTTTTAATTTATTTTGCTTACTCTGCTTTATAGAAAAGCAATTTTTAAGATATTCCCAAATTGAGAAATGAAAGAAGAACTTTTGAAAACTTAACATTCAAATATGAGGCTAAATTCGAAAATTTCATGAAAAATCACTGTAACCAGTTCTAAAACCTCACTACAAACTAAAATATTATTTTCTATTTCCCACAGAATTTTAAGAATAACGTAGTAGTAGTATAGCATGAAATAGTACTTAACTTACCTCAAAACAATTTCGAACTAAATGATTCATTTATAATTGAAAGCCGCAGGTACGTAGGTAGCTCTTTGAAAACCTTTGCCTCTTAGAACTGAATGCCACTCAGTTTTACGTCTACATATGAATGCCTATAGTCTAGAAGTAGGTGTAAATCAAACCGCTAAGGCCCGTAAAGGAATACTGTAATGAGAATGCAATGAAAGACTCTCATTACTTATAGTATTAGAAAAAACTTGTAGTTTTTTTTGCAGCAAAATAAACATATCAGTTAGCTTCTTTGAATTGTGCCATATTAATATATGGCACAATTCTATAATTAGAATATATCCAAATTTTGGTGGAGATTATTCTTTTTTGGTCTCATGCGGTATCCCGCGTATATGAGGGTATGTAGAGAAAACCTAGTGTTAAGACACTCCATTTCCATCTTAAGACATTTCTGTTTCACATCCGCAGAATTGCTTGTTGAGTGGCGGAACTTAACGCCGCTGTGGATGAGTTATGGCGGTGTAAATAAAATTGACAACGAAAGTTCAATACAAATCCAAGTTTCAACTATTATGATAGCTTTATTAGAAATATATAATAGGTAACAATTTTCATTGTAATTTTGTCCTCATATTGTATTTTTCTTCAATAAATCTAATATCTACAATTAGGAGATAAAGTTGAACACAATAATATGTTTGTAAACTAGCGATTTTATTAAAGAAAAATATTAAAAGAAAATGTACTCGTAAAGTAAAATTTCTTATAATTATACTTGAAGGACTTATATTTATTTTTCCTGCTATGTTCTCTTTTCAATTGTAAAACCAGAACCTTTTCAACTTTAAGTGTCTTATGCATCCTGCGTGGTACCCATTCTTTAACCAGTTAAATCTTCCCAAGGAGCCTTGTAAATTTTAAATGGGCCCCGGCTGTTAACAACATCTTTTTTTACAAAAAAATATATATTTTCGATGTGTTTATCAATTATTTAACTATTTCAATGGCGATGTTTTTCAATATTACGTTTGACCCGCTAACCCTTGTGCCTCCGCGCTTTCAAATAACAACTTTCTCTATCTATCAATTTATCAATTGATGTGTGAGTCACCCAATAGTCTATATACAAAATACCTTGCAGTATCACAACTTTTGATCACGTCCCTTATCCAATTTTACAAGGAACAACGAATTTATAGGTTCATATTCTTGGTGTGAAACTAACGTAAGCTAAAAAGACGACAGAGTTGCAGAGATCACCGTAAATAATGAATTGTCTATAAAGCAACACTGTAGCGGGGTCATACGGTCATATGGGGTGAATTATGTAGGGTTGCCACTTGTGGGAATGTCAATAAACATTCATGGTGCTATCGTGGAGTAGTGAGAGTCTGGTGGTTGTGGACTCGATCCTCAATAGAGGTGTGGACATGTGGCCAGTCTGTGTTACTGTAAACACGCAAGGTTGGGAGTTCGATTCCCACTCGTGGAAATGAAATATTTAATGTTTTATTTCCGCTCTGGTGTATTGACAACAGCTACAGTGAATAATGGGGAAGAGAGTGTCCTAACACTTGTTTTTCTCAGCCTATTCTACTGTGTGCAACAACAGTCCCAAAAACATTCCTTCTACTCATATATAGGGATTTGTTTATTTAGATTTACACTATATTGCTGCTTACTTTTATCCCCTAAATGATAAAAATAAATCATCTCGTATCTTTTGTACTTTTATTCTGTTAAAATAAACTTTTATTCATCGGTTATTTTTATTGTTGAAACAAGTTTGGGCATTCTATTATTGATTAGTAACTTGATTCGATTTTTCATCTGGCATTGAAAATATCTTGACAGGAAATACGATAAGTTTAGTTCCAATAGACCGACTCGACCGAAACTCGAGATATTGTGTGGAATCTAAATGTGAAACGGAACTCAACGCCGCGCCTTATCTACCAACCAAATATGGTCAATCCAAATGCTAAAACAATACATCATTTCATCACAACGGTAATCCCTGATGTTTTTACATAAATAATAACGAATTCACGAATCAAAGGGCAAGTAGGCAAATTGAAATGGATTCAAGATCAAAGCTTTGTTTAACAAAGAAACACTTAGAATAGCTAAAACAAAAAGTTTCATCGCATCGTATTTAATTAGGGATACCTTAGGGATTTCTCAACAAGATATCACCAAAAGAGGTAATTTATAAACATTTAATAAGACAGGCTTAATTAGTTTTTACTTGCATTATTGCAGAATAAGAATCTATTCGGAACATAACAGTCCTCATATAGCAGTTTAAACTAAGAGAACACTAGGCTCCTTAGGGAGAACGGACCGTTCTAACTTTCGCACTTTGATAGGCAACAGAACAGAACGCCGCGCATTTTCAATTCGATCATAAAGCGAACAAGCGGGTGTCTTAATTCTACATACTATCTGCCTTGCAACTGCTTAAGAAAAGTAAAAATATATAAGCATATTTAGATTTACACGTCAACCCTACTTCAGCTTTACAAAGGGCCGCACACTCATAGCCAGTGTACGATCTAGTTCATCGTATCTTACTTTATATTGAGGCGTTCATTTTCAGCTGTGGTTATCTTTAACTGTGCTAGGGCACCAGGACTTACTTCCTGCAATATACTTATGTAATGATAGATATATGACTTAGGAATTAAGGAAATGTATTTTTGCATGAGGAGTATATAAAAACCATTATTATTGATAATATTATTGCTAAGCAAATAGGCTGATTTGAAGAATATCAATGAGACGTAATGGCACAAGCGAATGGCACAAGCGTGTGGCTACAGGGGCGAAGGGTTTACATTTACACCGGAAACAGCAGGGTACGCAGAGGGAACCTAGTGTTGAAGCTCTCCGTTCCCCACTTTCCGTAAAATTTTTCGAATCATTGTATGTTGAGTTTCTAGACTCAACGCCTTTCCTCGTTACTAGAGCAAGATATTGAAAATGTTATTTTTTCTTATTTCCGCGAGTGAAAATCGAACCCACAACTGTGGTGATTACAGTAGCTCGTTTGTGCGCCGCTACTGGCCTAAACTAAAAATCTTATTCTAATATATTGAAACGATTTTAATTTTACAAAGAAAATACACCTGCTTTTACTATTACTTCAGAGTGTAGGTGGAGGTCATGTCCACGTACTCGTGGAAGGCAAGAATGTTTGCTTCGTTCCTTCACTGAATAGTAATGTAGATTCTTAAGGTTAAAAATGAAAAAGATTTAGAAACGAAAACAATATAAATACTATTATCGCTGACCTATGATTTTTAGAAAAAAAGTTTTTATATCACTACCAAATTTTAAACGGTTTATGGGAGCTAGAACCTGGTGTTAAAACTAAGATACTCCCATTTTGCGCTAAATTATGGAGACATTATGTGTTGAGTGGCGGAATTCAACACCGCTTTTCTTTATTTACGTTACGTTAGATTTATTTCAGGTAATAAAAGTATAACATATTTCATTTCACGAAGTGACTATCGAGCCCAGAACTGTCGCATCTACAGTCAAACTCTTATGCCACCGGCTACGTCAACTACAAAGTACTTTTTTAAAAACTCGAAGTACTTTAATAGTATCTCAAACATTTCATCTCAACTAAATGAAAATGTCCCCAACCCAAGTTAAGAGGCAATTGTTGCTCTAACGACGCTTATTTTGCTCAATTGTTTAGAATCTTTTTTCTTGGAGAGCATCCATTGCACTCTGTACAATAACTCGCCACACCCTCTTCTAATGAAATAAAGAAACGTTTTGTCGGAATACCTCCATTGAATACAGACCTACATACATTGAATGCCTTCCTCTGACCTCCTTCGCTTTATCTATAAAAATCGATATTCAGATAATGCTATATTTCAACCGTTATTATCAGACCATGAAGTTAGTCCCGAAATTTATTTTCAGTAGGACCTATTGAAATTCTTAGTTACTCTCTTTTGTGTATTAAAAATTGAGGAAATGATGATGGAAATTCGTGAAATTGATTAGGTAGGTAGAATATAATGTGTTTTTGTTGGATATATAGCCCGCTTAATACGATCACTTTTAATAAACAGGTTAAAATGAACTCCTTAATTTGACATCATTGCATTTAGCAGTCTAATTATATCTTCCAATTATTTGGTACACCTCACAAATATGCGACATCTCTTTGTTGTGTAAACAAATAGAAAAGTAAAAGACCTTTTTTTGGAAAAGACAAAGTAACTTGCATTCGGGTCCCCTGATGGTAAGTGATCACCGCCACCCACGACCCCGTGCAGCACCAGAGGAGCTTCAGGTGTGTTGTCAGACTTAGTTGGTTGGTTCTTTAAAGCTGGCGTTCCGAGCGTGCCAGTTGAGCACATATCACTACACCAATAGTCAGACTTTAAGGTAGATACGCGAGCTTTTTGCAGGCAATCTGTTGTTAAGTGTCAAGTACCCTCATTGAACTACCCGCCAAATTATGAAAAACGTCATACAAGTAGTTTCGGTAATTATTCTCTAACATATATGTATCTTGTTCCTAAAGATAAAACTCAAGCCTGATTGGAATAAAAAATACAAACAATATCACAAAACATGACGGACACAAAAACAAATCAAGATTTCTCATTTAAACACAGACAATAGAGTCAATCGTGAAATTGGAGAAATAAATTCACTAAAGTAAACTGCCAAAGGGGTGACTGGATTCAATGACGCATTAGCGAAAGTGAGATTTATTCACGAATTGTATAAAATAGCTCTATTCACCGATGAGCGGGCGAATACCGAATTTGAATAAAGGTTCAGTTTAAATGGCCTATGCCTCGCGTGCCCTGAAATGGCCAGGCAGCTTGTATTTTTATTTCTGCTGATGCAATTCTATTTTTTATTATAGATTTATTTTACTATTGTATAGAGAAAATATGTTTTAGATTTATAAAAAAAAAATGTAATAATACATACGTAAGCATAGGCATGAAGACAAAACACATGTAAAGGGTATAACGGGGATGCGAGGAACAACGGTCTGCCCACATGTATACACTAGCAGTGTTTTGTATTTGCTTAGAAGCAACCGTTTTGTATCATTCTTTAGTCCACCAGCGACCATAGAGTATACAGTGCGCGTTTGTTTTGTTAAAAAAAAAATAATCGCCATCTTTTTATCTAATTCATATTCTAAATATTCTTTATTCAAATAGACAAAAAACATCTACCACCGGCTGCTGGGAAGGCAGTTCTGCTGAGAAGAGCTGGTAAGTAACTGTTGCCTTTTTAATGTCAAAGTTACAATTTAATTATTATATAAACTAGCAGTAATCCTGCATGACATTCTGTAGATAATACTTCCATACATCTTTATTCTGTAAATATTCTTAAACATTATACTTAATTTGTGAGATTTCCATAACTTCCATACTTAAAAAAAAGAAAGTATGTAGTTCGACAGCTATATTCCGGACACATAAGTTAAACAATTTATTGAGCAAAATGGAACAGAGACAATATTATACTTTTGATGGATCTTCAGTTTATTATATACATTTGTGGTAAGATCATCAAATCTATATTCACAAAAAAGAGAAATGTCATTTTTGTTTAATATTTTTTCAGTACAGAAGAAACTAACCGCATGTGTTTGCTAAAATAATTTTTACCACTATTAGACTTTTTTCGTAGCGTGAAAAGTATTTTGTTGTAATTTCTATGTATATACTTTCATTCTCTGCATTTATAAAGTAAAAAATTGAAACTCAAATAGCATACTTTAACTTTTTATCTTCAAACAACGAGCATTAACAAAACGTATGATAACGTCATTCTGTAATTTTAATACGCAAAACGTCAGATGTCAATTTCGTCAACATTGTTTTCATACTATTTACGATAATTTTCAATAATTTCAATTAAAAAAAACTAATTTTATTCTATAATTCTTGAAAACAAAGTCATTTATAATATTTAAATTGAGTTTTTTTCCTTGTACACAAGATAATTGTGACATTTCCGTATTTGTGGAACAAAGAAGTGAAATATACACTTTTTGTATTTTGATTTAAAATAGTTTAGATTGATTCAGTAATATAGAATGGATTGCGTTACTACTCTTAAGATATTAGTAATTGGAGAGAGTGGAGTTGGTAAATCTAGGTGAGTTTCTAAAGCCAGTTATAATTTGCATGACTCATACAGGTAAAATACTATTATGATTACTATTTATGATAGAAATTCTACACAAAATGCTGCATTTTTCCATAAAAAATAAGTATGTACTATACCAAAAGAAAATGATTACTTTTACAATTGCTGCTTAGATACACGAAACTGATTTAAAATTAGCAATTTCAAACAGGTATCGGGTTTGGTAAATAGCATTATGAATATAATATAATATTGCGTGACTATATATGAATTAGACCTTGATTTATTTAAACGTAACAAACAACTTAGTTGTTAAATTATATTTGTGGCTGTCATGATGCAGTAGCACAAGATGTGATTGTAAACACTGCAGTTCTGAATTCAATTCCTGCTCTGTGGAATGATTATATCTGAGTTATTATAGTTCCTTATTCTGATAAACAGTGTGGCACTGTGTTCTTCCACTCAGCGTACAATGTCTCTAAAACTATATGGAAATTTGGTAACATAAACTGGCATGTTCTTAACACTAAGTTACATAATGCTTCTGATTTTTATATCACTTGCATCAAATATGAAGCTGAATTTTCTACAGTAACATTTTGTTTTTTATTCTTAAATCCAAATATATTTAAAATTTTCATAATGAATTCTATTTTAGCATAATCTTAGCTTTCACAACTGGCGATTATAATTCATCATTCCCAGCAACAATTGGAGTGGATTACAAATGTAAGGTTATGGAAGTGAATGGTTTGAAAGTCAAACTTGGTATATGGGACACAGCTGGTCAAGAGCGATACAGAACATTGACAAACAGTTTTTATAGGTAAGAATTTATATAGTCGATGAAAATATTAAAATAATCATTTTTTGAGACCACTGTGACACAAGGGTCTAAGTGTGCAACTGTAAATGTGATGGTTATAGGCTTCATTTCCATTCTGCGGAATTACATTTTTAATATATATACAAATCCTAGCTTTGGTAATGAGGCAGTGTGACCTTGAATTCTGCTTTCTAGATTCTGTCTGTTTACCCTGCTTTGTGCAGCAAACAGCATGAGGCAAAATAAAGAAACATTGAAGCCATTGTGGTGTAATGGGGCAATATCTGATGTGAGTGGGTCTTATCTCCACTCAGACAAATGAATTAATTATATATTTATTTTCACATATAATTTACATTGTGTGATTAACTATGTAGTAATAACAAATAGTAAAATGTATGTTTTTAACATTTTCATTAATACTAACCTTTGTAAAATACAGTGTGGGATGTGATAAATTGTGATTTATCACATCCCGCATTGTATTTTTTGGTTATTTAATTATTGTGTGGATGAGGTGTAAAAAAAGTGATGTAAACAAACAGGTCTCATAGCATTCGCTCGCTAACTTCTTTTACCGCTTGGTATGTTTTGTATTTGTCTTTTTTATATAGTACCAGTAAATGCAACAGGTTGTGGGTTCAATTCCTCTCAGGGAAATTATTTCATTTCCTCATAGTACTGTAATAGGAATGAAATGTCTTAACTTTATGTTCTCTGATATCCTCTACCTGTCTTGCTATGTACAGCAAGACAGGTAATGCTAAAAGCTGTGATTATGGATTCAAATCTTAGAATAGAAAATATTTAATTCTAAGATAATCTTGCTTATTACTTTTTTTCTACACTTTGCTCTAGAGAATGATTATATTTAATATTAGTTTTTATTTTCCCTCTTTAGAAGAGTGACATAAGTTCCCCCACTCAACATACAACCTTGAACTCAGTCGAAAAGCGTATACTGTGCGAATATTGTCTTAACACTAGATCTCTATTTCTACCTAACCTGGCTTATGTAAAAAAAACAATTTTTCACTAAGGTATTTATAACAAAGCGTGGCGTTGAGTTCCGCCACATTGCAATTTCTCGAATTTGAGAGAAAAGTGGGGAACTAAGTGTCTTAACACTACATCCTCTCTGACTAACCTGCTATATGCGGGATACAACGTGAATTTATATTATTGTTGTAGAGACGCACACGGTGCAATTTTAGTCTACGACGTGTCCGAACCTAAAACACTGCAGAAGCTTAACGAGTGGGTTGAAGAGCTACAAGTGTATTCAACTAAGAAGAACATAGTTTGTCTTGTAGTTGGCAATAAAATTGACAAAGTAAGTAATTATATATATTTTTTGTGTTAAGTTACAGCTTATTTTGGTAGTATTTGACTGGACAGGAAAATAATGGCTTATCCATGCTAATATTAAGGCAGTCGTCGCGCAGGGTCCGATTGAGACCAGGGTCCAGGCCCAGGGTCCGGTCGATACCCAATCGGAGGAATGAAATATTTCATATTTTGATTTCCTAGCTCTGGTAACGGGGCATAGCGCAGCGTTTGGTTCCGCCACGCAATACCTCAATTATTCGACGAAAAGCGGGGAATGGAAGAAATTGAGAATGGAATAAGCAACGGAGGATGGTTAGCATTAGTCGCAAAGGTTCCTAATAAGTTGAAGAGTTTTTTTTGGTTGAACCCGCCAAACTCAGAACCTACTGGTTCGAGTTAAAAAATTCTTAAGCTAATTCCTAGTTTATTCGTTTCGCGCGACACCGCAACGAAAAGCTAGTGGGTTTGTTATAACATTGACGCCATAATTATGTTCATCATTTAAGTTTTGCTTACACGTGTGTCCCAAAAAACAATGAGTTCTATCACTCTTTTTATAAATATCGATAGAATCTGTTCTAAAATTAATATTTCTTTACACATTTACAAATAGATTATGTTTATTTCGCCCAAATCATATGAATTAATAATTATTTATATAAATGTTTATCTACCGGTTTGTTATCTCGTCATTTAGCTATATTTGAAACTAAAATAGATTGCATTATCTTAACATCCTAATAATGTGAGTGTTTGTTGGTATGCCCCGGTCGGCCCGGTTTAAAAGAGAATGAAGGTTTACATTTCCACCAATAAAGACTTTTGTATTTTGTTATTATTTTTCCCCGCTCCCTCGAACTGAGCTGAACTGAACTGAACTAATTTCAATCCTTTTTACTCGCTCGGTCTTTTCGGCCTATACTTACTACTATTTGTTGATGAAAATACAAGTATGCGGCTCACTATTGCGAGTTCAACGTAGTCCTTAATAGGTCCGCTCTGCTCGTGGTGGAAATAGGTCCTTAAAATTGTTTGTCACACAGATTACAAATAAATTAAGTTGCTTTATAGTATGTAAAAAAGGCATAAAGATTTTTATTTTATCTTTATGATAATAGGGACCAAGTTTCTTTACATTTTTTGTCATGTTAATCTTAGAGATTAGATCTTAGAGAGAAAATTAAGTACGTTTCGCTCGCCTGTACAGTCAATCTGCGTCATAACGACGTTAATTTAAAAAATATATTAGAATACTGAAATTCTGTTAATATTTCCTCTGTATTTTTTAAAAGTAGTGAGACATAAAGTGCCTTATTAGTTTCCATTAATTTAAAAAATACTGCGTGTAGGGCAATTAATCCTAATATGGCATCTTGTCGAAATAGACAAAGCTATTGGAATATTTTAATTATAAGTACTCCTTAGATGATTTCAATGGAGAAAGCCTCATACTTTAACTCTTTGACATCTAATATTAATTATTCAGTTGTCTTAGAATATTAATATATTTGAAGTCGTTGCTAAAATAAATAAATAAATAAAAATAGCTTTATTCTCATAGTATACAATTAGGCCATTTTGTAATGAAACACTTTTGAATCATCAAGTTACATAGCAATGTATTAGTGCCAGTCACTCAACACTCAATGTCTTGAAAATTCGGTGGAAAGTGGGGAACGCAGTGCCTCAACAACAGGTTCTCTACTGTGCTGGAAAATTAATGAACCTAATTAAAATATATGAATATTAATTATATTTTGTACGTCAGCCACGCGCCGTATCAAGGGAAGCGGGACAGGCGTTCGCACAAAAACACAGAATGCTCTTTATTGAAAGCAGCGCGAAAACACAAGAAGGTATCAACTTGGCATTCGAAGAACTTGTACAGAAGGTAGGGCATAATATTATATATTGCAGTTAATGAATTTTATTAATAATTAAATCGGCCTTCAATACAAAATTAAATTAATCAATTGGGAATGAAGAGTTACAACAATACATTTTCACGTATGAATGGTTTTTCTCATTTTTTTGCCGTTGTACTGCCAATTTTTATCGTTAGTTTTTTTGAAAACGTATAGTTATTTATTCATCTATTATTTGATATCTATTATTATTAAATCTATTATTAAAGTTTCATATTAAAAGTTGAACATCTAAAACTTTTTGATTAAAAAATATATTTTGTAAATTATTAGATAGATTTTTTACTAACTAAGAAATATTATTTATTATTTTAAAGATAATAGAAACACCTGGACTTTGGGAGTCAACCGGTTCATCGTCTAACATTCGCATATCAAATGACGAAAGAAGGGAACAAGAAGAATATTCGTGCTCTTGTACTATATAATATAAAAAAAACGCTTTGCTTTGTAGGTTGGCTGTATATTTAGTACAATTTTTATTAAGAATTAAAAAAGAAAACAAATTAATATATTTTCCGTTTTTGTGTGATAACACTGTGTCTTATAAAATTTATTAATATTATGTATTTTTTCTTTTATAGGGATTTATAAACGATTTGAAATCAATATTTATTATTATTTAAATGAAAAAATCCATTATGAATGTTGGAACTGTTATCACTTTTTAAAAATATTTGTCCGTTAAAAATAACTTACAGATAATAAATTGTGTTTGTTTCTTTTTTAATTGAAGCCAATCTCTATGTGCAATGTGATATTTTATAAAGTCTGCTTTTGTATATACATAAATATATATTATCAAAATTATTTAATATGGACTACATTTATTTAGTATACCTATTTTTAATTTTAACTATTAATTTGTTATTAATAGTTTACCAATTAGAAACTGTTAATAACAAATGAATATAATAAAATGTAAAAGATTTATCCCATAATAATTTTGAAACATTTTAAAAACTAACCTTTATATCTGGTGTTATCAGAAAAAGCGGCGTTAGATTCCGTCAATGAGTATCTTAGTACAATATCTTTAAATGCACAGAAAATACCTATCCTACGGCATGTCAAAAATAGAATTTAACATAATATTCTGTTCGATAACAGTAGGAAAAATTTATAGACAGATATTAAGTACATATTTCAAGATTGTAAATGAAACTATTTTTATAGTTTTAAATGAAACTATTTAACCGGATTAATCGCGTATATTTAGTTTTATGCATTTGTGAAAGTCAACGATCTTACAATTTTTATAGTTACCATTTGACAGTTATCCTATATTATTATTTTTTTTATTTATTACAAGTTTTTATGTGACTTCTACTAGTATCTATTAGTATATGAAATATTGCAAGTTCAATTATACCCACTACTCAGGGTCCGATTTGGGCTGAAAGTTGTATGACGGTTACAGTTCCATCTAACATGGGCATCAAATGATTGCGGATGATTCGTTACAGAAATATAGCTTATACCTCAGAATAACAAACTACAATTTATGTGAAGATTTTGTATAAATTTACTATACATGACATGTTTATGTGGGCGACGCCACGTTTGGCTGCCAGTAGTACATAATTTGTAAAAAGAAATTTAAAAACAAACCACAGATATGAATGCATTGTAGCACTTTTTATATTATTTAGGTATCTAGGCTTGTGCTATCATTGTTATATTTTTATCTGTGAAACTTTAATGATTAATGAAATAATAGTTTACACGTAAAATAGGACCAATAATATTATGTTCATAAATAAATATGGTAATTAATATAAATTAGTTTCATTTGCTAACCGAAAGCCATTTTGAATTTAAATATCATTGGTACACTATTTTGTTATTTGTGTGCGAAATGTGATATTGTTTTTGCTATAATTTTTATAATTGATGTAATCAATGTCATTGAGACCATCGTGGAGCAGTGGGACAGCGTCTGCCTATAAGCGCAATGATTGTAGGTTCGACTCCCGCGCGGCGAGATGATTATATACCTATATTTTCGTTTTCTTGATTTGATAAGGACGACGCGGTGTTGAGTTTTGCCGCTAAGTACGTAATATTTTGTAATTTGAGCGAACACTCTGCCTGCTATGACCGAAAAAACATTCATTAAAAAAATATTTATAATACTTTCAAAGATATTTTCATCCATTTTACCGCTTAATTTTAAACATCACTTTAAAGAAGAAACTATTAACATCCACTGTCTTAACTCACCCGGGTTAACTGACCGGCCATTTATCACAACTAGTACAAATGCCTCTCAAGGAGGCCTGCCCTCAATGGCCCTCCAGAGTCCCACTAATGAGCTCCCATCATTCACCGCGCCGGGATAAGCGTTGACAAATAAAAGCAGAGTCGTGATTTACAGGCGTTTACTTTATCTGTTGTCATTTATAATCTGTGTAACATGTTAAGAGATGTTTTGGCGGGAAAATAAAGCTGTCAAGATGAGCAAGATAAACAGAATGATTGCTTATGTTTACTATTCTGTTGGTGAATTAATATGGAGTTGTATTTATTATTGTTTTGCGAGGAATCGTGTTAATAATGTAGCAGTGAAGTGTTCATTATGTTGTTTTGGTATATTGGTTTAGGTTTGCTATAAAAATATTTTGGTTATTTAAGAAATAATATTTTTTTGTTGAAGAAGTATAAGAAAAAACATTTGGATTTAGGCCAATCGTGGCGGCATAGCAAACGTGTATGACTGTAAACGCGACTTGTGGGCACGATTTCTACTCTCGAAGAAATGAAATGTTAATTAAATTTCTTTGTTCTAGTTTCAAGGCAAAGCGTGGCGTTGAGTTCCGTCACTCAACTCGCATTGTGTCGAAGCTTAGACGAAAGTCGGGGAACAGAGTACACTAGGTTCCCTCTGTCTACCCTGCTTTGCGGAATAGAATTAAGCTTCTAGGTAGATAAATTATAAATTATGTGAATAACAAGCTGTCTTGGTAACAAAATTTAAGCAGTTGAGGCCGCTCTTGACGCAGAGGCACAATTCTGCAACTGTGAACGCTAAAGTATGTGTATTCGAGGTAAATCCCGGTGTTAAGTTCCGCCACTCGACACGCAGTGCCTCCAAAACCCGGCAGAAGCTTTTTCAAGTTCCCGTTCTCCTGCTACGTGCGAGATACAGCTAAAAGCAAAAAAAAACAATTCAAGCACTCAAATAAACAAGTATATTTCAAATTTACACTCAATTGAAGCAGCACAAGCTATCTCACTTCGACTAAAGCTGTCGAAATTAATACATACGGATAGTGGAGTTTCAGTCAACATCCGACGAGCTTATCTTATCAAAATGGCGCAAGCACTCGTGTAATATAGAGACTACTGGATTTAATGCTAGACAAAATTTTGAAGGAAATTTTGTGACTAAAATATACCTTATAATATTTTTATTGGTCACCTGCTGTATCCCGTACATAGGAGGGAAGATATAGAAATAATATTATTACGAAGGCATGGTTGCGAGGCAACGGTTGTGGGTTCGATTCTCTCTCGGGAAATAAATAATTTTTATTTCATCATCATCATAGATATCGGGATCGGTACATAAAATATCCTATCCTATCCTATATCTTATAAAACAAAGTAGCTTTTCGTGTCTGTCTGAACTTTCTAACTCTTCTTCTTCTAAACCACCCAACGGATTTTGATGCGGTTTTCACCATTAGGTCGAGTATTTCTCAGGGAAGGTTTATATATAGTTTATTATTTGTACATTCTTATGTAAGTTAACATAAATAAGATAAATGTGTATAAAGTCCTACCCTTTGATACACTTTCGCGCATGCGCTGCTTTAATGGTAAGTACTACATGAAAATAATGTACTGGAGTATTATTCCTCTTAATAAGATCTACAAAAAAGTCCGCGACAGCATATTCGTATCTTTTAAGGATAACGTGTAGTGATCATATTTCTGTCTAAAAATTAATAATTTCAATATATTTTTTAATGTGAGGGATATTTTTCCATAATGGTATTAATCTTTATCCTTTAAAATACTTTATTATTTTTTAACGTTAAACGAAGATACAATTTGCTTTTTACACTATTTCGAAGCTGCGAATAGTTTTAGAGAAATGCTCTCAGCATATAAATAAGTATATTAGTTACGTTGGCCATTTAATGTAGATCAAAACTGTCTTTTACTGTTTTTCATTTTAATAAGTACTTTAGAAGTTGTTACAATATCAAAAAATCCTTGCTGCGAAACGGCTCGCCACTCGCCATTCGTCCCTCCGCCCCCCGCGACGTTTTGCGTCCGCCGCGCCCGCCTACCTTACACGCATCGGTGGTTCAGTGGTAAAATGCTCGGCCGCCACACGGCCGGCCCAGGTTCGATTTCCGGCCGATGCATTCTATTTAATTTTCCTCACAGGCAGCCACATAGTGCTTGCTTTTCATCAGGGACAGAGTACCCTCTTCCCTACCCAACCGGTGTCGCTGTAAAAGCCGATAGTCAGAGAACCAAGGCCCTGATGTCGTTCGGAGCTACTACTGGAAAAGTAAATTTAGAAGTGGTTGCACGTACTTTGGAGTTATCCAATAATTATAATGTANCCTTGCTGTGTTAAACAATTGGAAAATCCTTATTGAAACTACGAAAATGCGGGTTGCATTAGGGGTTAATTAATTTTCACATTATCTTAAGTGCTTTGCAAACATACATTATATGAATAATCCAGTAGTTATAGCGGGCGAAGCCGCAAGAGGGTCGCTAGTTTATAATATTAAAGAAAATGCATTATAACTTAAATTTACTTATATAAATAAATGCTGAGGTATAAGTAAGTCCAACTAGAATTCAAATCTGCATCGCAAATACTTGTGTTACATTTAAGTTTATATTTCTCTTGTAACTTAAAGGTGTTTTACTAGTATTGCACTTTGTATTAATTTGTATGTAATTTGTATAGACAGAGGGCAGCGTTAAGTTCCACTCAACATGCAATATCTCAAAAATTAGATGGGAAATTGGACACGGGGGTAAAAGTAACTCCGCAAAATGAAAAACTCTTCTTAATATGGAAGTTTCCTATTTTCTTGTAAATCTCACTCTGTTATAGAGAAAAATAGAAGCGATTTATTTCTAAAACGGAAGCCTTGTACGTCCATTAATTTCACTAGCTATACACTAGAACAGTTTACAAGTATTTGGAAGTAGAATACTTGACTGTAGGACCAGTATTGACACTTCTATGAAATTGTATGCGTATATTATTGATATTTTTACTTCACCAAATTATGATATAAGTAATATGACATAGTGCTAGCAAAAAAAAGCAGAATTTTCAAGACATGCGTGTTGAGTGGCGGAACTCAACCCTGGGCGTTGTCTACCAGTGATACTAATAAACAACTGTAAAATGAACGAAAAATATTATTAAAGAATATTTAATTTTAAAAAAAGCTTATTTCATATAACGTTATTTTACAATGTAAAATTATTTAATTACTTCTAGGGCTCACTCGTGGAGGGAACTTAAGTAGGGTTAAATATAACTGAGTGCTATTCTTTTAATGACAATGAAAATGAGCATCATGAGCGTTGCTTGTACCAGTTTTCGTTTTAAGTACGACGAGATATATTATTATTATATAGAGTACTAGTCGTTGCTCCCAAGTTTGTTTGCGTGGACGTTAAGGATATTATGATAAAAAATCTTGTTTTGCTGTTGCCGTAAAAAAAATTGTCTAGACTTTGTAATAGTGTCTCTAGTGCAGGGTCCAAAAAGTATAGACGAAAAAGGTGTTCCCTATCCCTACGTCATATGGGTTTAACCAGTCGCGCTTACAGTCACATTTTATGTCCTTGCATCACGACTGGTGTCGATAAGTAAACAACATAATTAATATGAAATACTCTGTTAAAGTTTTCCTTACATAATTTACTATTAGTTGTTATAATAAGAAAAATAATTACCAAAATAATCAGGTCTCAAGGAGCACTGTTGACAGCACAGTTTCAACATCACTGTCAAGCTGTAGACTATTATCATGGGCAAAGTTAAACGGAACTAGAATAACTCGTCTTGTGCAAACGTTGAGAGCTGTGTAGGCATTTCCTGTAGTTACGAACTTCTATTGTAATTAAAGTTATAAAATATGGGTGGGGTTGTGGTTTCAATGTTTATTCTAAGTGGTTTTCTTTTTTTGGGTAGAAGCAGTTCCTCAAGCGCATTCTGAACGTTGCGTGTTGAGTGGCGCGACCCAAGACTACGCTTTATTTTATAAAATTTGGTAAAATAATTTACCTCAAGTGAGAATTGAACGCACAACTAGTGGCGGACTAGGGGGGAGGGGGAGTGCAGGAGCAGTTGTTATTTTATACGGCAGTGAATGCTGGCCAGCACTATCTCGGCACATTCAGGAGCTTCACGTCCCGGAAATGAAGATGCTAAGGTGGATGTACGGCGTAATACGGTATGACCGCATTCGTAACACATTCATTCGAGGTAGTCTTGGAGTCCATGACTTAGCGGATAAATTCCAGGAGCATCGCCTGAGATGGTTTGGCCTCGTTACGCGGATGCAAGTGCCATGCTATATCCGCCCGTGGAGTGAGACCTATCGTACGCCGAAGGAAGCGCTGCTGGTTGGATGTTGTGATGCAGGACATGAGAGCCAATGGACTCACCACCGAGGCACTCAAGACCGTGTAAAATGGAGTAGGTTGAGCAGGAAGGCAGACCCTGGAAATAGCCGAAATTAATGCCAAGAAGAAGAATAAGTATAGCGTATTTTGTCCTAATTTTAAACAATCTTTAGGACGTCTGGCAAGAGTTAAGCCTACGTAAAGGGTTTGGTTATAATATTTTTTTTTTACATTTTACTCAAAAAAATATTTAAATATTTAAATAATCGTTTTCAGTTTAAAGATCTTTATTCTCATTACGACAACGTCATTTACATGAGAAATTAAATAAAAGAAATATATATATAGTATAAAAAAAGGCATTAGTGAACAAAGCTTAGAGTAAAAATAAAATGTTAATATAAAGTTAACATAAAAATGTAAATATTAGGTAAAAATAAAATGTGAATATAAAGTTAACATATAAGTAAGAGTAAAATTACTAATAAAAACATACAAAACAAAATAAAACATTCATCCAATGGATCCAAATCCAAACCCCATCCACGCCCGTTGCCCAGCCATCATTCACCTCTTAAGAAGAGAATGATCGCTAAGCACGGACGTGCGGAGCTCGGACCTAAACTCATCAAATGACTTACAATTTCTAATCGCTTGCGGTAAATCATTATATAGCATCACTCCCTGAAAAGTTATTAGTTTGCTCCCATATTTAGTACGTGTCTTTTGTAATATCAAATTATGCGCTCGTCTGTGATGTTGGTTCTGCTTGCCCTTGATCTCGAACGAAATCTCAGTGTGAACACTTCCATCTAAGATTTTTCGAATAAGTATGCATGTAGTGTAGTTGTATAACTGTTTTATGTTCATTAATTTAGTATTTTTGTATAATTTTTCTGTAGGTGTTAGATGTGGATAGTTAAAAAGTGATTTAATAATTTTATTTTGTGATGTTTGTATGCGTTGTATATGACATTTCGAAGCTGTTCCCCATATTTCGATTAGATACAAGAGATGTGATTTTACCAGTGAGTTATATATCATTAGCCGGACTCGATGTGGAAGACATCGAGCGATTGATTTAAGTATGTACATAAGATTGGAAAGTTTGTTACATATATAATCAACCTGTGGATTCCAACTGAGGTGAGAGTCGAGCCATATCCCAAGGTATTTTTCTTTATTCTTCTCTAGCAAGGGAATGTTATTAATAGTTAGAGGCATATGATGTGGAATTTTTTTATTTTTCGATTTGAAAAACATATAACAGGTCTTTTCAGTGTTAATGGTTAGTAGGTTGCTTTGAAACCATGTATATAAAATGTCTAGATCTTGTTGTGCCCGAGATAAGATATCGTGTACTGAATGTCCGTGATAAATTAAGCAAGTGTCGTCGGCGTAAAGGGTAAGTTCTCCGTGTAGGTTCAATTCACAAATATTATTGATTTAAATTAAAAAGAGTAAGGGCCCTAAAATGGACCCCTGAGGAACGCCACAGGTTAAAGTGGCTGGCTCACTCTGGTAAATTCCTATTTTTCCTGGTTTTTACTTTAACGAAGGTGAACGTGTACCTTAAATTGGCGCTATCTCTGAAAGGACCTCACTTTCAAGTTAGTAAGTACGCATACACTCTTACCTATTTATTAATCTTCAAAATTTCAGCTTTACTAAAATGACGTAGGCCGGGGGGTCCTGGGATCTCAGTCTGTTTTATTTTATACGCAGAACTTATATTACTATAGGGATAACAAAAGAATAATATTATTCGTCTTTTTACTTTTCCATGTTTATGCAAGTCTAACTCAAACATTAATTATAAGATGTGAACTAAATAAGCATACACACTAATTTGTACATAAAAAAAAAATGTGATGTATAAAATTTTTTTTACACTGGGGGGCCTCATTCAACGACACCGCCCCGGGTCTCCGATGGGGTTAGTCCGCCCCTGCGCACAACCACTTATATTCCGTGCCACTGCGCCATGATGGACAGAATGTTAATAATATCCATTCCATATCAAAAAACGTTAGCTTACATATTTTATACAATTTTTAAATTTTAAATACGAAATAATAGCAATACTAATAAAAAAAATTAAACTATAAAGTAGTTAACGAACTTCAATTTAATTTAATGTTTAATCGAGGCATGATTTTATATTTAAAAGTCTTATTGAGAAAAAAAAACTTTAATCAACTCAAATGAAATGGTCGGGAGTTCCCCGCGAAACTTTTATCTGGAAATCCATTTTTGACGTGAATTTTAACAATGACGGAGAAATTGGAATGAAGTAGGTATAAGGTTTTTATGCGAAAGTTTTGCTGCCACTTTTTAAATGACTCAATAAGTTTTGAACGATTCCCGACCTTTCTAATGTGGTTAAAATTAAACTTAAATTGGAATAATTGCGTATAATTAGTTTTGTACACTCTTTGGAACCCGACACTTTTTGTAGTAATCCGTGGTTACGGGTGGCATCCGTTAATTCATAGCAATAAAATTGTACGCAAATATATAAAAATGATTTTTCTTGAAACCGTCGACTTCCTCACATACTACAGCCACACAGAGCTTGCATTTTTCCAGGAACAGAGTACGCTGTTTCATACTTACTCGGTGTAAAAGCCAGTAAAGCTAACAGCATTAACGCCAAGTTATATAAATAAATAAATAAATAAATAAAAGATATTTCGATGAAAGTCTCCAAAAATAAAACGGACCTTTCTCTGACAAAATAATTGACAATAATCGCATACAATTTTTAAAATATTACCCCAAGCATCAATCGAATCATCTATATCTGTCTCAAGACGAAACACTGGCACTGGGCCAGTCGTCTCAAGCATAAATAATGAGGAAAAAAATATTTTCTTGTAAATAGCAAATCATCAAGCTTCTTCAAGAAACACTACTGCAGAATGAATTTGCAATAGACGAGGAATGATAAAAAGCGCCATTCATTAACCATTCTCATTGTTTCCGAATACAAAGGAAATAATTAATTCGTTCGCCCTAAAAAAGGAAGTATTATTTATTATAATAAAAGTAATATATCATAAAAAAGTAAATAGGCACTTTATAGGGAACACTGCCAGCTATATTTTATCATACATTTACCTACATAAAATGTGTTGGTCTAACAGTATGTATATAATTAAAATATATACAGAATATAATAAATATATGTAGTCGTACAGTGGTGAGGCCAGTCGTGACGCTGTTGTAGGTTCAATGTCCACTAGAGAAATCGAAATATTTAATATTTCCATTTCCTGCTTTGCACTGCCTTCAAAATTCGGTGTATGCCTGTTAAACAGCACTTATCCATACTTTCCAATAACCTCTCATACCTCAAATGATCTTAGAACCTATTACCACCTCAAAATCACCAAAACCCTTAAGCACGAAACCACAAGATTCACAATGTTTACATTTATTTATCGACAAAAACCTTTTGTTTGCTAAATTGTATCTAATTATGCGAATACACCATATTGTGATAATAACGTTAATCCATACAATAACCGGTAATCCTGTATAATGGAACCCGAGTAAGCTCCGTAATTGATCTCAAATGAATTTTGAAATTGTTCGGGAAAAAAGGTAGCTTGGGGCGTGTTCGTGAAGATATCTGGCTTAGTGGTCTTTATTATCAACTTTGATGATAGAAGGGCGTTTGATTACTTAGTATAAATATAGTAACACAAATCTACATATATAGAGTTTGCTTGGTTGAACGTGCTTATCTCAGGAACTGGTTAAACTTGAAATATTATGTTTGTATTGCACAGTATAGCTATCAAGGAAGGCTATGAACTGTTTTAGATCAAACTAATCTAGTTTTTTAAGCTTCACGCTGTATCCCGCACATAGTGGGGTACGCAGAGGGAACCCGTTAATAAATTCCCTATTTCGGCCGAATGCTGGAGGCATTGTGTGCTAAGTGACGGAACTGAACGCCTTGCTTTGGCCTCGTTAAAGTTTCAAATATATAATTTCCTCGAGTGGGAATCGACCCTCAACCAGTCGCATTTACAGTCGCACGCTTGTGCCCCTGCGCCACAACTGACCTCACATTAAAAATATTTAAGTAAAAGTTACGTTAAAAAGCACTTAATTACAAAAAAATACTACGTTTCAAAATACACATTACCAAAAAAGTTCACAGCTAAAAAAATCTGCGCCCAAAAACAAAACTTTACTTAACCTTTAAGTATGGACGTCGGGTCTCACAGACCAATCTAGGTCTACGAATTCTACAAATCGGCCACTTCTCGGTGACCTCCGCCACTGAGTCGCTCAGTACCTTTCGTATTAATGACAAAATGAATGTGGATAGCAGTGGTTGTGTCTCTGGGTTCAAAACACGTGAGTTTTTAACTTTATAAACTGGGCTCGGGTCTGTCAGACCCGACGTCCATGTTTCCCATACATAATGATTTCAAAACACCATATATTTTTTATAATATTACAAGATATACTTTAATATTTTAATTGTATTATTTGTATTCAAATGTTTTTACTGTTATATATCATATATTATTTTGCATTGTTTGTTATATATTTTAGTAATTTAAATATTATATACCTAAAAAAGATTCAATTTTTTTAGTTTTTATGATAAAATGGAAAAAAATGATCGACCAAGCACGTCAGGGACAAATATATCGGTACTTTATAATCAACATCAAACAAAAGAATTGGACGACGACATTTTATAAAGAAAATAGCACTTTATCAAATAAAAAGACGCGTTTCGTATACTAAACTACTCTAAGAATTGAGAATGACTTTGACTCGCGTTTCACGATCTGATCTATCATTTATTGAACATGAAGCTAAAAAAATAGTTTTGGGTTCTTGAAAAACATGTACACTTTGCCCCCAAAAGATATATAGAAAGACAATACATACTTATGTTGACTGCAATCGTCCTGTTAGCCTACAATGTTAAAAGTCATTGTATATCGATGTTCAATATTACCTTATCTTGAGGTGTTGTCAAAATTTTTATTTTATAACATAAGATGTAATTTCTTCATTTTTTTAATTGTTAGACTTTATATTTTGTTAAAAAAATATTCATTTTATTATCTGTCTTTTTTTTATAGTATTATTTTCTTAAGAGTCATCCCATGTGGCCAAAGACTGAAATTGTGACTTTAAGTTACTTAAATCGTTGTGATGCGTAAAGTTTAATAAAAAGCGATTTTATTTATATCGATTTTGTTTGAACTGAGGCTATTCATGTAAACTAAAACATAAAATTGTCTTCTTCCTTTAAAAAACAGACGAAATATAACCAATAAGTACACTGGTCTGACAGACCCGACGTCCATATTTGTGTTATAAAAAAATCACGTCCATAGTTAAAGGTTAATGTTGCTGCGAACATCGACGAAATTATTTGAGTGCTTCGCATTTTTATGTCCATTTTTACGACATTTTATATAAACATGTATCTTTTTGTAGCAAGTGACACTCCCGCTGAATTTATTTCACTTGTTTTTCGTACACTTCCACTTCTGTTTTTATAAATTTAATGTTGCTTTTGTTATAATTTGATAATTTGGCAATGAAATATTGTAGTGAAACTAGAATAAATAAAAAATATATATTTTTATAAATTATAGAGTTCTATTAGTTGCGGATTATATAGAAGACTAGTATATAATATATTAGGCTAGAATATAATATATTTCTTGATTTCCTTGTTGGTGTGAGCTTCTTGGAGTGGCTTCGTGGAGCTTAAAAATCCTTTCTTAATGAGGCCAAACTCAATTTTGTGCTTTGTTTAACCAGCCCTAAAAATTAATAATTTTTAATTTAAGTTCCCTCTGCCTACCCTACTATGGCTTTGCCCACGTGGTTTTCGATTTCAAAGATAGATATAATGAGATATAAAGGGAAGAATTTCAATTTTCAAAATTCTTTATTTAATGCTCACTGATGCTTTAGAGAGAATTAGAAATAAAAGTAAACATAATTCTAGGTTCTGCTTTTTGGGCTATGTTTATCTGTCTCTATGTCAGTCACCTTACAATTTGATATAACAAAGATATTTCTGATAAATAAGATATTTTATGAAATTAAAATTTACTTTAAACTCATAGCGTATAAAACATACATTGAATCGTTATATTGTAAATACGTAGATCGAGCAAATCCGTACCTACAATATAAATTCGAAAGTAACTCTATCTGTCTGACTGTCTTTTACTCAATCAGCCAAACCGCTAATTCAATTGTGATAAAATACATATATAGAGATACTTGAGGGTCTCGGGATGAACATAGGATACTATTTTTGTCATATTTGTAATATTTTCGATATATAGCAATATATTAAAATACTTATTAATTTGACATGCAATATACTCCGCCATGTTTATAACAACCATCGCTATGCGACCGTTGCTAAGCAACGATTTCCAAAGTTTGTTGTTAGAAAATGTTACCCAAAATGAGCTTGCTTAACGCATCTCTCTATTGAAAACTGAAAATAATTTAATAGATATTCGTATAGTTCAAACGGGCGTAGCCGCGTCCGGGTCCACTAGTATATATATAAAGCTCTCCTATATTAGATAAGTAGATAGCTCATTGTTTGATCGTAATTATATGCGAGTTGATTGCACGGGTCGGTAATAATTGTATTATCATTTAATTGATTTGCTATAATTATCATTATAGCAATAGCACAGGATGCGTATAATCTAATACAGCTTCTTTCTTCAATTTATAAACGTTGTGTATAGCAAGTTGTACAAATTGTACTTCAGCGGATATATGTCATACAAGTTGACATATTATCCTGAAATTTCTGCGGAATGCAAGTCGGACTCGGTATGCGAGGCCGACTTGCATTTGAGCGGTTTTTTGATCCCGCTAAAGGAAAACATAATTTAATACAAAACATCTGTAAAGGCCATCCGTGGCGCAGGGGCACGGAATGTGACTGCAAACGGAACTAGAAGTGAGTTGGATCCCCACTTAAGGAAACAAAATATTTATTTATTTATTTCTTTATGTGACTGCAAACGGAACTAGAAGTGAGTTGGATTCCCACTTGAGAAAACAAAATATTTATTTAAATTTATATTTTCATTTCTCCTCTCTTATGTTGAAGCAAAGCGTGTTGTTGAGTTCCACCACTCAACACGTAAAGCCTCCAAAATTCGTTGGAAAATCGTAGGAGTTTCTTAACTCTTAACACTAGATTCCTTCTGCTTACCCTGCTGTGTGCGGGTTAAAGCGTGAAGCTGATTTTAATTTATTATAGAGCTCTAGAGCTCTAGAAACATTCCACATGACTAAGCCTGCCATAACTAATACACTTTAGAGACATTAATTCACCGTATAATTACTGAGTACGCAGTCATCATTCGTTTTGTATAAATTAGCAATAATTCACGAGGAAACAACTTGGCTTATGTTTTCTTTATAAAGTTTATGCGATGCAAAATTTTGAAATTGCTAATTTAAGGGGCTAGTTGACAGCGCTTTTGTTACTTACTCATAATGATATGCAGAATTATTATCTTTTATAAAATAGTTGAAATTAGATTTTTTAACTTCACGCTATCTGGACCTGGTGTTAAGAACACCGTTTCCGCCGCAATCTGGAGACATTACGTATTGAGTAAATAACTAGGTTTCATGTTATGCTGTAAAAATCATGAAATTGTTGATAATTTGGTAATTAATGATTAGCAAGACAAATCTACTTCAAGGCATTTGTGAGGCCGGCTTAGTTGTGGGTGATCAATTCCAACTTGAGGAAACGAATTTTTTTTATTTCCTCGCTCTGGTAAACACCCTTTTTCTGTTACTTTGAATTTTGCTTTCGCTTATACATTAAGCCATACATGTCAAGTTGAGTCAACTTTCGAAAGGTTTTCTTTGTGTAATTATTATCATTCCGCTCGTTCAGTGCGAGTATTAATTATTAGGCGAAAGTCTTATTTGCTTTCCTTAAGAAGTATTTACTTAGTGATGACGTTGATTTAACCCAAGTTTTTGCAAGCAAGCATTTTTGTCAACGAGTTTTATTGAGAGTAGGAGAGATTACGAAAGAATTTTAAGAATTTTCATCGCAATGCTTTCTTTTTACGATCAGTATTTTTGGAAGTGCCTTGTCAGTCATACTGTACTGAAATATTAAAATACAGAGATTGTATCGACCTGTAATCGAACCCAATAACCATTGAACCTAGTTTTAGAAATAAATTCGCAACAATAATATATTTATTTAACAAAATAAATTATATGAAAATAATCACAAGTGTTTATTAGCAATTTAAATTGCCACTTACAAGTAACTAGAGCATAAAGTTCTGTCGCGACGCTTCGAAGAATATAAACTTTTCTCATTATAGGGCCTTTAAAGAAAGGTGAGAAACGAATGAAAAAATAAAACATCCCAACAACGAATCTAATTAAAAACAAGTCGAATCTGCCTTTGGGTCCGATGTAAAAATATTTTCTGTTAATATTTTTTTTGTAGACAAAACCAGGTCAGAGGACTTGAGGCAGCACAAGCGTGCGACCGTAAACGTGACAGGTTCGATTTCCATTCGGGAAAATGAAATATGTTTTCTCCCTCTGGGCAAATCAATCTAAGCGCGGCGTTGATTTCCGCCAATCAACAGGAGGCATTGTCTCCAGAATTAAGCGGAAACTTAGACTTTTCCACACTTACTAAGGTAGTCAAAGGGAATCTAGTGGTGAAACACATTAAGCCCACAGTATTAAGTAACCTATAAAATGATCGTAAAGCGAAAAATAAAGAAGCGAACTTACATTTTCATAAAAACGCGGAGCGAAATAAAAGAAATATATACGTAACATTCCCAAGCTTTAATTCCAAAAAGTTTACTGCGAATATTATTATCTATCTTGTACACTCGCAAAAATACTTAACACGCAACAACTTCAGTTATTTATATCGCATAAATCTAGTGAAGGCCATAGAGACGTAGTTCAAAATGTCTGATTGTATCCTTTATGGTTACAGGTTCAATTACTACTCTGACTAATCACAGTTATATTTACTGAATTTACGAATGACATTTAAGATCTTCAGTAATATATATTTAACAATAGCAGTAAGATTTGCAGAACGAAGAGTGTTAAATAGCTTCACGCTAGAACGTTCAACTCAAAACCGCCCGTCGCGTTTACAATGAAGAAATGTTAAAACACTAGGCTTTCTTCGCTTTTTCACACAAAAAAGGAGTAATACAATACTTTCATATTAAAAATATATATAGCTTCGTGAAATATATAGAAATAATATTCAGTCAGGTCTGTACCGCAAAATATCATAAAAAATATTAACAAAAAAAAAATTGAACCACTCAAATTATTCCGACGATGTCCGCGATGAAATTAAAACAAACTTTCGTTTGCGTTTAGAATTAATGTTTATGGAGTTGTGGAAAGCTTTTTTTTGCTCTTTTTATACGGCGCGGCTGTAAAAAGAGTTACTGCGGCGTGGCGACGTATGGCTTAATTGGCTGTGGCACTTGAACGGTATAAACTTATGTTTGTTACTTTATGTTAAACATGAGATATTAGTGATCAGTGTATGCTATACGCTGAATCTCTAGTGGGGTAGCCAGAGACAATTTTTTCGCCTCGTCCATTGTCATCAACCTCTGTATACATTCTCTGCAGGGGGTCGTCATGATTTTTACGTGACCTTCCTCCACAAAATTCTAGTCAATGAAAAAAGCATTTTCATCATGTAGGGACCGTAATGTAAAGACAAGACATCGATTTTGAGAAGAAAGTAGAAAACGTCCACTTTCTTCCCGAATTCAAGACATTGTGTTTTGAGTAGCACAAGTACATTGAAAAGGCTCTTTATGTAATTTCATATACCACATTAAAAACAGTGCAAAAGAACCTAGAGTTACGACTCTCTGACCCCCCACTATCCCAACTATTGAAAAATTATGTAGAGGATTTCAATGCCGTACTTTCTCTATCATAGCGAAGAAATTAAGATAAATGTAAGCATTTTAAATTAAAGTCCAACTGGATTAATTATGTGTACTACTGGAAAGTTACCAAAACGTCTTCCAAAAATGTATAACGTCGAATACAAGTACAGATGAATCATCTGGTGAAATACTTTCATTTAAATGGTATAACAAAATTAATCAAATATGTTATTAAATATAAACAACCCACCAAGTATATATTACAGTTATTAGAATACATAAAATACATATATTACAGCCTCCTTAACTTCAATGTACATAGTATACCTAGGAACACACAAAGGAAATTGCTAAGCTTGAGAGACACTCGACGCTACATAGCACTATGCAGGAATTGAGATCCACAAGTCTTGGTACGTCATTATATTCCTTAGACATAATATACGTTATTTAAGTTTATTACATAATCTAATGAAAATTGCTTAAAAACTTCTACTTAATCGTTTTAGAATAAGGATTGCTCGATTATAATATTGGTCACTCAGTCAATATTTGAGGAGTTTGCAGGATATTCCGTGCCTCGACAACTTTCTGGAAATGGCCGGATATGGTTATTAAATTACACAATCGATTTTCTAAATTTGAAAGTCAAAGTTTCAATGGGATGGCAACGGTACTGAAAAGAATGAGAGGAGTGAAAACCGAAAGCCGTGGGAGCGTAGGTTAGAAGCCTCGACTAACAATCAGGAACAGATAGACGAAGCGTTAGAGGCCTGCCTCAGTTAAAATACGGCAATAAGTCGAGGTAAGTAACCTCTTTAACTTAAGTAATCTTAACTACCCACCCTTTGCGTACTATATACGTAATTTAATGAAAACGGAGTATCTTAGTACTAGGTCCCCCCTAGGACTGGGAAACGGAAGTTTCTGAACGGGTCCATTGTGTCTTAGCACTAGAGTCCCTAATGCCTTCTGCTTCCCTACTATGTATGCGAGATACAGCCTGACACTAAAAATCAATTTTATTACATTAAGCTATGCTTTAAATGATAAAACCAAATATTACCTTTTTGAGTGTGTTTCCCAAATATATCACAACACAAGGCGTCCAAAAATTAAAGCTGCATCACGCAAAAAGCCTGGATTTTGATTTTTCTCTTAAAACACGGATGTGTCTGCCGCAAGCGGAATATTAATGAATTTGTGCTAGCTTACATGAGGTAAAACGTAAAACGTAACGTACCATATGTATGTATGAAATGTATAGGTTTACAGGAGCGAAATAAATTTGCAATTTAAAATTAGTTTGACGAAATCGAAGTTCTATTGGAGTGTTATAAATATGAATAATACCAAAAGTACATAAAAAAAATTAAATGTTGGACCATCTAATCTAATTTAGTTTTTATTGACTTCACTTACTTATATTTTCTTTCACTTAATACGTAATGTGTAAAAAAATGGGTAGACATTGGGAAACTAAGTGTTATAACACTAGGTCCCCTCTATCTACTTGAGAGCGTAGAATTACAAATATGTACTATAACCAAGTAAAGCCATTCTCTGGAGAATGGACCAAAATCACAAACATTCACCAGCCTCTATTAATTCAGTAAAAGTACAAAATTCTTCGTAGAAATTGTATTTTTAAAAAAATCCACCTTTACTAGTAAAACAGAGTGTAAACAGTGTCGCTTAGCTCAATGCTAGTTTTATAAAAGTCTACCTCTCGGCCCTACTTTTAACCTTGCTATAAAATCCACATTTTTCTCAGTTCAACCATTGGATTTGCCCCGTCCTGATCTCAGATTGCAGGAAACCGTGTTACATTGAAAAGTTGATGTAAATGAAATTAAACTTTATGTTGAAGACATAGAACACATTTTTGGATTATCATTACTTTTCGTTCAAATTTTCAAATCTAAATCTTAGGGCAAAATGCTAGGCTCGACTAAAAAGCATTCTTTTCCATAAGTGTCCAAAGTTAATCCTTTTATGTCCTATAAAAAGATTAACCCAAAGGTTAGGGTACAATTAAAATTAAAAATTAAACCAATGTCACCCTGTATGTGTGTACGGGACACGGCAGGATAGACAGAGTGAACCTAGTGATAAGATACTCCGCTCTCCCCATTCCTCTGAATTCTGAAGGCATTGCTTGTTGAGCACACGCAACACATGATGTCTCGAAAATAAGGTGGAGAAAATGGAGAACGGACTGTCCTAATATTAGATTCCCTCTGCCTTATCTGTTATATAAGAGATACAGAGTGCGGCCATAAAAAATTAGAAATAAGAAATCGATATATTTATATACTTTTTAAATAACAACAATATGTTAGTAGTGGAAATAATTTAAGTTACTACTTATTCTAGGTACTATAATTGCACTACCAATCAACCATAGTACGAGTATATAAATCCAAAATGTAAGCCACTAAATATTTTTATACAAAATTCTATAGATATCTAGATAGAGGCTTACTAACAAGGTTTGTACGTCCTCAGAATACAGAACAGCTTTTAGCTAATGCCACTCAATTTACGATTTTTACGAAAGAAAATACAAGATTGTCTTTTAAGAAGTGTAAAGTGGCACAGAAACGAGTTTTGGTATAAAATTGTTATTTTAACTATGAAATAAGACAGATCTTCTACGAAATTTTAAAATAATGATGTAAAAAAATTAACCTTTTCCTTTTTCTTGAAATATGATTATTTTATTATGTCTATTCGTCATAGTGTCACGAAAAAGAAGAGTAGCTGTAAATGATGATTCATGATTTTTTCTTCAATTAAGATTATTAATAATGTCTAGAGTCTAATATCCCGTAAAAATATAAGGAAATTTTCTGTTTATACTACTCTACACTCACCAAAAAACCTACATCTCAAACAGCGCTCTACGCCACCTAGTTTCTCTGACTAACGAAATAAGTTTACAATATATAGGTACATAAATAATATTTTATCAACACATGCATATTCCATAAAAACGTAAAGTAAAGTCAATCACAATACAATTTAAATTATATACACAAATTGGCCAATTAAAAGCCAAAATGATGATCATTAAACGGCCGTAGCAGCCGTAGCGTTATCGTAGCGTTATCGTAGCGTTGCGAGATATTGCTCAAATATAATTCCACGTGTTATATTTGGATGTTGATTGATCGACTTATTTAAGGGTTAAACAGTATTATTATAATAAATAAATAATATATGTAAGGTGTAGTGGTTAAATGTGGAGAATAAGGTGAATTGTCACTTTATCTAACGATTTAGTAGACAGGATTTGTATGAAATCATTTTATTGCAAGAGACAGCGTCAGTCTGTAAGAGAAGGTAGAGGAGAAATAATAAATTAAATGATTTTCATGATAAACTGAGGTGTTGAGTTCCCCCACTTAAAAAGTAATGTCTTGATTTCGAGCCGGTATGTAGAAAACGGAGCTTCTTGATGATATGTACCTGTGATGCATCGTGAAACTAGAAAAGAAATATAATGAGACGTGAAAATACAAAACAAATAACGCATAAACTATTTTTATTAATATATCCGTAAGTAATTGTTAATTATACGATAGGAAAGATGTTATTTAATTTCTATGAGTAAGAAATAAATTATAAAAACGAAAACAAGTAGCTCACCAGCCAGCGATCGTCAAAAACTTTTCCCCAGCGGTGATCTGCATCCACGAGCACAGTTCCTAACAACATAAAACCCAATAAAAAGGTTATACGGGAGTCACATTTCTACCCCTTAACAAGGGATGTTCAATTTGATACGGAGTTGACCCGAAGCAGTTTTTCTGCCTAAATGTCGTTATTACTGGCATTGATTGATCGTTGTATTTATCATCAACATTGCTCCAACCAGCGGTATTATCGCACTGGAATAATGGTTTGCGAAGTCATTTGGTACATTATAATATTTTCAGTTTTATTACGTTCGTTCATTCTTTTTTAATTTAATAATTTCACATATTGCAGAGAGATTAAAGTTTTGGGTCACTGGGAGTAGATTCTCTACTTTATGCTCCTCTATATTGTTTATAAATATGTGATAATATTTGAAGAATTTGTGTGATTAAGTGCACTAATCTCAAGAACTAGTGATGCAAGTGGAAAAATCTAATATTTTTGTTCACATAAAACATTTATTGAAGAAGGGATTTCGATTCCTGGCACTAGAAAAGTGTCATAATAATCTCTTAATTTCTATTTGGTCATGGGAGTGAAGTCGCAAATAAAATGAAGTTTATATAATTAGGAACATTTTTGGGCCTCCCGATTCCTTTGGAAGGTCTTCGCAAATACAAATTCCTTTCAACAACTTGTGCAAATTGACTCCAATTACATACAATTTTCCCGATATGATGAGAATTTTTCACATGAATGATTTTTATTTTCTTTAATTAACTAATTATAAGATAGATTAATTAATTAGAAAAAGCGCTGACACTTTAGATTATATTAATGACTGTGGAAATTTTAAGAAATAAATGAAAATTTTTTTTTGGTAAACTTGGAAGGTTCATTTTATATTGATGATGAGAAACGACACCGCCCTTAATTCTGACCATCCTAAGGAAACAAACATACTAGATTATACGATTATATTGCAATTATTTTCATTCCTCCGCTCTGATAAGAAAATAGCGCTGCGTTAAGTTCCGCCACTCGACTAATGGGAATCGCTGACCTCAAAATACATACAAATAAACAAAAATCCAATAACACCGTATCATATAAAAATTATATTTACATATATCATCAACTATTTTACCCAAACTTTTGAGCAACAATTCTACGGTTAAGCCTATAATCTTTATCAATCCCTCGGGCCGCGGTTAGCACGCTATCAATTGTACCACCCTCTATAAATTGTTACGATAAAACACCACTTTCAATCATCCCTTTAACTTTCGGAGCTTATAGTGAAAAGTTTTCTATTTTAGATATTTGATATGGATTTGGGGAATTATTTTATTGTCAAAATGGGGTTAATGATTGTTAATTGCTACTTTTTTGTTGGTGCGATTTCCTATTTTTAAGTTGAATTTCGCCAAATAGTTATCAACACACAATAAAAATAAATAAAATTGAATCTTCTTCTTCTTAGTCGTATATCTATCCTCAGCAATACGTGTGCATTCCCCATTGGGGCTGCTCCATTGGGAGCAGCCAGTGCAGGACTTAATCACGTCTGCCCATCTTGTGGGCAGTCGGCCGCGAGAGCGCGGTCCTTCGACTCTTCCTTGCATTATCAGGCGCTCTAGAGAGTTTTCATTTCGTGTAATGTGCCCGAACATTTTAAAAATCCACTTTTGGACAGTCGACGAAAGTCTTTACTTGATGCCAAGCTCTTTTAAGATGGAGACGTTAGTACGACGAGCAGTCTATTTAACTCTTAATAAGCGCCTCCAGCACCACATTTCAAATCCGTCACGCAGTTTTTGTTGGATCGTCCTTGATTCAGCTCTATAATAAAACTAAACATTATCGAAATACATATAAATTAAATAACCTTTCAATTCAAAATTATAATAGATTCAAATTTACCACCACCAAAAAACTAATCAGTGCTCTTCACACAATAACAAAAAAAAACGCTAATTACAACTCAATTCAATTACATTCCTTTTTCATATGAAGATAATAAATCACAAAAAAGATAATATTCTCCTAAAAATGTTAATTACAAAGTTAACAAATTATTCTCAGTATTACGAGTAGCGTTATTTTTCAAAGGAAAACAATGACTTTTGTCTCATTTTCCTCGTATTATCCGGATGAGGGCGACGGCACCCGAAACGCCGTCTAAAGGCCGGAAACTAAGTCAATTTCATAGCCCAATATTATTATTTACTTAACAATCTAATTTTATGGGGTATAAAGATGTTAGAATTTGACATCGAATGGATAGCAAATGGCGGAATTGTGTTAAAAAAACACATATTTTGAAGTAATTTTTAATTAAATAAAAAAAATTATAGCAGTGCTAATTTAATTTATCGTATATGAGAAACTCTTCTAAATAATACAAAATATATAATTTTGCAATGTATAAAATATCTATCTGGATACGTGGTATTCCACTACCGTGCGGCTTCGTAGGTACCTCATACCACGCGCCACGCAACTGTGGAATGGCCTACCTGCGGTAGTATTTCCGTGTCAATACGATATTGGTAGCTTCAAAAAGCGAGTCTATTTCCACCTCGAAGGCCTTCACTTACCCTTCAAGGGTCCCGTACACTCCTTTGTTTTGTCTTTTCCGTAAATAATAAAAATAATACTATTTTTTCTTACAAACCGTATAAAAAATTAAAAAATTACATACTTGCTGAAAAGATTATAGTGGGATTTGAACTTTGAAATTTGTGGGATAATTGTCTTTCCCAAGAGCAGAATAAATAACCCTTTAGAAATGTTAAAAATATGTACAAAATTTTTCATTATTCAGAAGCACACCATCGGAATACCCTACTTGGGCTCCCAATGATAAATGGGTTACATACAGCTGTGTTACTATTTCCACTGAATTCCTTATTCTGAATACGACTATCACTGTCTATCTTAAACATATCAATTAATCACAAACAAAAACATCTGTTTACGCTTTTGACGCGAAAGATCTAAATAAAAATATTAAATATATCATCGTTTGAGCTGCTGTTCCCCAGCTGAGTTCCACCACACAACCACGCTTCTGTCGAAGCATTGCAAGTTGATTGGCGGAACTTAACGCCGCGCTATACCTCGTTACCAGAACGAGGAAATAAAAAAATATACATTTATTTTCATGGAGTTGAAATCGTAATCGAAGCCACAGCCCGTGGTATGTTTACACGGCCTGTGCCGCACGCTTGTGCCCTTGTACACTACAACAGTTCTTTTCTCAATCTTAGGACAAAAATAGACTAAGAAACCTATTTATACCACCATTATTACTCAAATTATACAAAATCTACCTAAAATGTATACATAGTGTAATAGTACATACATTCTCAAAAACAATGTTTCGGAAACCGTTCCTTATAACAACAATAGTTGCAAAGACTCCCCCGAAATGAAACTGTAACTAACCTATTTAGTGAGCTGACAGCGCCAGCCTGAGAAAAGGAAATAAGCTGTTTATTTAATTTAACCTCAAGCTCTCGCAAAATTGTAACAAAACTCGACACCGAACACCGTAAATGCCAACATAATTTGCGATTTATTTCGAACGATAGCGATTTGTTTCTTTGAAAATACGATAAACTAAAATTTTTAGACTTACTACTTACCTATGTGATCTTGTATGATATTTATTATTTTTGAAATCAAATATAAATATTACAAATTGAAGTTCTGTGTGTCGTGACACAGAAGGGCAGTGGTTGTAGCTTCTTTATTTCTTTCTCCACTTTGGTGGACAAAACGCAGCGTAGAGTTCCACCACTCAACATACAATGCAACGGATTGTTTTAATACAAGGTTGCTATAATCCACTCATAGTAGAGTAGACAGAGGAAACTTAGTATTAAGACACTCCGTTTCCCAATTTTCCGCCAAATTTTGGAGGCACTCCATGTTCAGTGGCGAAACTAAACGCCGGTTTAGCCCCGACACCTGAGCGTAGAAACATGGAAACATTAAATATTTCCTTGAGTAGGAATCGCACCCACAACGTGTCACACTTTGTGCCCCTGCGCTACGACTGGACTCAACACTAGTTTTCCAGAGTACATTTATTCCGTAGTATTTGGTTCTCTCACCCTGCTTGCAATATTCATAAATACATAGGTGGAAAATAAAAATCAGTATATTTCAAAAGCAAATTCTGAAGAGTAAATTCAAAACGTTGCTATACCATAGGTGCCTAGGTAATTAAAACCCACAGGTATTTAAAGTTTCATAATGTAATTGGCAAATATTTTACAATCTAAGTAGATGATTTACTTACGTACACTCAAATATTATTAAATTTTACCAACATCACATGAGGTCAAACTGATAACAACCCTTTTTCAAGTCGCCTAAATTGGAAAAAAATATCAATTTAGATATTTTATACTGAAAAATATATGAACTTAATCTCGCGTCCTAAAATCCTATAAATCAGTCACTACAGGACAGTTGTAATGTATGTGTTTGTATATCCCACCATCCGTCATATTTAGACGATTACTGGAGACGATTTACGATTGTAGCAGATAGACTAGGATTTAAATTTCATTTATATCGGCTTCTCACTTTTCCCAAAAAGCGATTTATATTATAGCAAAGAATACACATATCTAAAAGCCTATTAAGTTCCAAAAGTATCAAAGGGGCAATGGAATTCATTATTTATTTTATACTTTACAAAGAACACGGACTGACCTTTGGTCATTTCCCTCGTATTATCCGGATGAAAGGGCCAACAGTGGACCGGTTTTGTTTGGGTCCGGAAATAAACTAAATTTCGTTGTCCCGACATAATAATTCTATTTGCATCTGAATATAGGCTAAGATTCCAGAAAATGGTTATATTTGTATAAATATATATGTATGTATCAATAAATCTTTCAGATGTTGTGGCTTAATCTGTGAAATAACATTTAATTTTCTTGATTACAAACTCTTCAACGTCACACTTTTTTCTGGTCACCAGTGTGGACTCTCTTGCTTAAATATGAGGTAAAGTTAGTAGTTCCGCCTCTGAAAACGTATAATCTCTAATTTCAGCAGAAAGTGGAAAATGGAGTGTTTTAACATTAATATATTGTCTTTGTCTTCTTTGAAGTATAAAATAATAATAAAGAATTTGATGTCGTAGGTTTTATATTTCAAAGTTTTTTTGGAGTAAGTCCCACACAGAAAAAAACAATTACATATTGAGAAAAGATTATTTTTACTAATCTCAAAATTATATACAAACGAACAAAAAAGGTCAGTTGAAATCTTCACTTCATTAAGTGATAACACTTTCGAGGAGATAAAGAAATCCTGTAGACGACGCGAGTGCTATCTCCTTTAGTTTTAAATTGTTTTTTTTTCTTGTAAATTATGTTTATAGTGTTTTTTGCCTCTACGCAAGAGCGAAGCATTAGAAATTTAAATACATGTTTCATTTCCTCGAGTGGGGATTGAACTCACCACCAGTCGCGTTTACAGTTTCGTAGAAATTTCCTTCCACGCGCCACCGAACTGTGGAATGGCCTACCCGCGTCAGTGTTTCCAGGTCGGTACGATATGGGTGCCTTCAAGAAGCGCGTTCATCTCCACCTCAAATGCCGGCAACGCACCTGTAGCACCTCTGGTGCTGCACGGGGTCGTGGGCGGCGGTGATCACCGCCAGGTGACCCGTACGCTCGTTTGCCTTGTCTTTTTACATAAAAAAAAACAGTCATATTTTGTGCCCCTGAGCCACGACTGGCCTCAACGTGATACAACAAGACAATATGATATATAACAGCATTGGAATAGAACGATCGATGTGAGGTCAAAATTATAACTTTTCAACCATAAATCACCTTCCCACGCTGTCTGCTACTTTTGGTATTGCTCTCTTGTGGCCCGCCTCATGTAGTCTGATAAAAACTTGGTTACTCAGTACATACAATTCTGATAAGTATCTAAGAAAATTGCTCAGGTGTTTGGAGATCTTTGCATAAATAATTTAATCGATATAACAAAAATCTTTAATCTGCCCGTAGAGAGTGGTTTTTATTATTATTCTTAAGCTTCATGCTGTATCCCGCATAAAGAAGGTGGTGGTGGAAGGAGCCTGGTGTTAGAACACTCCGTTTCCCATTAGGACTGCTCTGTTCTTGACTTCCCGCTTAATTCGATTAAATTGGAGGATTGGATTGGAGTAAAGTATTTAACACGTTCATTTTCCTGCTAAAAAAAATAAAATAAATATAATAAAAAAATCCTGAAAAATAAAAAGCGCAGCGTTGAGTTCCTCCACTCAACACGAAATCTGTCTAGAATTTGGCGGCACGAGAGAAACTTAGGCATCTTAACGGAAACAAAGTGTCTTACCAGTGGATTCCCTTTTCCCACACTGTTATATACGATCTACGAACCTAAGAAATCCTTTGAACCACTCACCTCACTTAATGATTGTACTAATGAAACGTAAAACATAAAGAGATACACTTAAATCGTAAAACACCTCACGACTAAGTGACGTACTCGTAAGTACGAGACGCCGGTCGCCGGTGTCGTGTGGTCTCGTGTGGCCTCTCCGAAGTGGCGTAATAAAAACCTGACATTTCACTAAGACGTGGATGGTAAAATAGATTGAAGTAGGGTCGCTGTCTGCTTCAACGCGGCGGAACATTTTCACACTGCGTGGTCTGATTTATAAGAATTTGAGTATTATTTAATTTCATTTAACTATTAGGGTTACGTGCAGTGGCATAGCAATACAGCATATACGCATACAGTCAAATACTGTAAGCGCGACAGGTTGTGAATTCGATTTCCATTTGAGGAATGCTTTTTTTATTTTCTCCATTTGCTGGGTAAGAGAAAGCGGGTATTGAGTTCCACTACTCAACACGTGATTTGTAGAAAATTGGACTGTGCAGGGGATCGAAGTGTCTAATTGCTTACCTTTAATAGTAAAAAAATATATCATAGATAAAAAAAACATTATTCAAATATAATCTGATAAAACCTAGAAATTTGATAATTGTAACTCTCGCCTTATTCTCTGAGAATATTTTTTTGTATTTAAATAGGTACACTATTGTAGTGATTATTATAAGTTGAGGGTAAGTCTAAATAAAGCGTTGGCTTACTCAGTTGTGATCGGACATTAAACGTGTACAAATCAGTTGGCATTTTATTCTTATATTATCTCGAAAATACTACAAATTGGCGACGAGGGACTTACCGACGTTTGCANTACAACTATATAGGTAACATTTTATGTTAATATACGTAATTCTCCTTTTTTTAAAGACTAAATTTTTAACAATAAAATGAATAAGGATATTTTTAGTAAAATATAATATTTTACAACATGCCACAAGCTATTTAAAATCATTACAGTCATATTCTGTGTCACATTATTAAATACTAAATCATACTTATTTAATTTCAGATAAAAATAAAATAAATAAACGCCGCCTCCCACATCTTGTACCGCACAGCGGTCTGGTCGTGAGCACAATATAATGAGGATGGGGTAAAGAGAGTTTCCAGCGAACTCAAAAATGCTCCAAGTAATTTTTCCTGCTTGATTTAAAACGATCGCATCGAAACCCAGTTTCGACTCTTTGCGGTACTCTCCAATTGTGCCGCCCAAGTTTTTAATTTCGTTAAAATATCAGACGGGATCTGTAACTCAAAGATTCATAAATATAAGCATACCGCACTTGGCCTAATTATTATTGAAGCAATAACTTTGCTTGTTTTATAATAATTTGAAAGAGTTTTAGAATGGTTCTCGCTTTTCAAAATGTTTGATTTTATTTTGTAGTATGCCAAAGTAGACAATTTTTAACACCCCAAGGCACGAATCAGAAACTTTCTCTTTTATTAATTGAGATATTCCTAATAGAATAACTCAATAAGTGGCGGCGTCACCCAGGGGGGATTTTAGGTCGGGTTTTGCTAAAATGCTGACATAAAAGTTAGACGATCAAACGAGCCGGTTTTATTTTTTATCTTTACGCATCTTTCTAATTAAGTCTGACATGGCGCAGCGACACCGATGTCCTTTCAGGGGAATTTATTATTTTCATTTTATTGCTCTGGTAACAAGACTCTGGCTATCCTGCTATTTTATATGGGTTACAGCAAAAAGAGAGATAGATAGAGAATAATAAACAGAACAGAGAAATGAAAATACATATAAATTTAAATAAACATTTCATATTCTTAAATGGGGATCGAACCCTCAACTAGTAGCGGTTACAGTCACACACTTGCCCCTGCACCACGACTGGTCCGTAATAGAATAATATTCAAGAAAATCGTTATTTTCTGAAACATGAGTGAAAATCTACATAATTGTATTATATCACTCACAATAAATCTAGACGTTAAGCTTTAGTCTCGTTCAACCAAAATCCACTGACGACACGATACGGCTCTAAAGATTAAAATTTCAACGTACATTAATACTAGCGACCCAAACGTGGCTTCGTCCGCTTTAATTTTAGTCAAATTATATAAAATCTTGGTATAAATTGTAGCCTATGTTTAATTTTAATGTATAAAATATACTACTGTTAAGTTTCATGTAAATCCTTTAAGTATTTTTTGCATGAAAGTGGCACATACATCTAACCTCACAAACTTCCACACAAATTATGATATTAGTACGATAAAGTATTTTCGATTGCAAGGCTATAAAAGGCCCGTCAAGTGATTTTATGTTGGCATAATTCTAAACGAAAGAAACTTTGAAATTAAGTGACGCTACGTTATTTCTTTTCATTATGAAAACTGAATGTGACTGAGAAAATGGTGAAAATGCAAAATGCGATTATAAAGCACTTTTCGGTTTAAAATTGCTTGTTCCTTTTGTCAAATAGGTGGTGAATTTGGGGTGTTAAGACATTCCATTTTCGGCTTATGCGGAACCCAAATGGCAGAGCAGTAGTATAAAAAGGAGTGCCAAAAATGTTGGGAGTCTTCATGTTTGTTACGTGATCTTCCTCTGTTAATATCGATAGTTCTCGAAGGTCTTCCTCTGGACTCTTACCATTACATGTTATGCCATTGCATTATTTACTATTATATTACCTATATCTATTTAAAATAGAAGTTGTCTCTAAAATTGTACGACAGTTTTAAGGAAGAAATACAATTGAAGAGTATAGTCTAGCTAATTGCGAAGACCATCTTTAGTCTTAATCACAAAGTTCACAACCGACTGTGGTAATGCTACGAGTTAGTAGAGACATTGGAAGGATAACTTGGTATTTGATATTTTTAATTTGTATCATTATTACAAATAATTGAAGAATACCTGAAAATGTGACGGTTGCGAGTTGCGGAATTGTTTTAATTTTATCGTTCTAATAAACGGCGTTAATTTCCGCCATTTAATACCCAAAGTCTCGAAGGCCATATGAGAAAAAATCAAGCAAGCAGAGTCTCTATTTTCCTCTAATAATAAGAACAATTATATTATCTAGTAACAGAAGCCTACATTACCTACCTTCGCTGTAGTGGATTCCACGCCGCACTTTGGCAACCGATAGGGAAAATCATAGTGGCAACGAAATCGCCTAACTTATAAACACAATAATTGTGGATTCAATCCCAATTTGAGTGAATTATTATTTTCAATTCCTTTCGCCCTAGCAAAACAAACTGCGGCATAAAGTTTTTCTACTTTACGCACAATGTTTCAAGTTCAGGCAGAACTTGGAGAAAAGTTTTCTGGCACTAGATTCTCTCTCCCTACCTATATTTGGGATACAGCATGAAAGTAAAAAAGGTTATCTTTTTCAAGGACCCTTTAACAAGGAAGTGTCCATAATCATTTAAAATAAAATCTTTTACTATTTCTATAGCAATTACTACGTTTTGAATTGATATAGCCATAATGCGCTCACCCCGGGCTATTTACTCTGCATTTAAACGACACTGCTCTAGTATTAACATTGAATATTGTTTTAGGACTTCTGTGTCATGGTGAATTAAATAAAATACCTTAGGTAGCCATATATTTGTATGTATATATATTGTTAATACTAATTGATGGATTGAAGAGCACTTGATAGAACCCATTTTGACCTGCTTCAATTATCCAACTTTTGTGTTTATATTAATTTATCTAATTTGTAGATATAAATTAACTATTATCAGTTTATCTCTAGAGCGTACTTCGTAGGCAGCACTAATAAAATATTTAAAATTAGATTAGGTAGTGAAAAGAGCTCGGACTTTAGGGGCCTATGTCAATGCAAAAAGCCAAGGGACGTCAGAAGTCTTAATTTTTACGTTATTTTTATAACCCATGTATTACTCTGATATTACCTGTATTACTGTAAAGGTTCATCCAAATCCGTTCAGTAGTTGTTGTGTGAAAGTCGAACAAACATCTATAGTCACAAACTTAGATATTTATTACATTAGTAGGAAACCTCTCACCGCCGTAAAGTTATAAAAATAAAAATAATTTGTCTTAAAACTTCAATCTGCGAGAACCACTTTAGAACATCTTTGTTACTTTTAATGTAAGGCTTTTACTATCAAACTTATCTACGTTTCCCGTAATGAGTTTTTCCTCTGGCTGAGAACTAATTAAATTGTGACTATCGCAAATCAATCATTTTATCCTTTTTTTGCCTAAGTGTAAAATCCGAAATAAATAAATTAAAATTATGTATAACAAAAATTTTAAAAAATATATTACTATTATAGGTTAAGCAAATAAGTATTAACATTCTTATAGTATAAAAACATTTCTGTCAATTAAAGTTTCATTTTTATTAGAAATCAATAAAATATATTCTTTGAGCTATCTCTCGCCTTTTACGCACTTTGCAGATGCAGATTGAAATAAATAGAATTTGGTCGCTGAGTTTTCTCTTGCTTTCCACAAGAATATTTTATTGGTCTAAACATAGAATTTCGTCGTTTATTTAATACAGTAATTGCCACAACTGGAACAGTCACCTTTAAACATTTCGCGTCGTCCTAAGGATTCTTAGTGATTAATCAAAATAAAATTCCTCTTTGATTTCCATTACCTTAAATCTCGTAGACTGACAAAAAATAATTAAGCTAAATAGGTTTTTGTTTTTAGGTCAATGTTAAATTTAGGATATTTTTCGTTTAAATGAAAATGAAAAAAAATCTTTTTGTAGTACCTACTGGGAACATCAGAAAAAGATGTGATATAGATAATAGCAAGATAGAAAAGTTAACTAGTTTAAAGATACTCCGATTCACACTTTCCATCCAATTTTAGAGACACTGCGAGCAACGGAATTTGTGATTTGTCTCTTAGAACAAAAACATATAAATAATATAAATACATATAATATAATCATGCCCTGAAGGGGGGATTGCGCCCACAATACCACACCATCTTGAAAAAAGGGTACATATAAAGTAATTAACAATTAATAAAGTGATATAAAGGTTCCATTTTTCCCCTTAAGGAACGGAATCCTAATAATAACAAAACTTGTTTTTCGTTGCTTTCTATCATTTATTTTCTTTTGTGACCATTAAAAATCTAATTCCAAATTAAAAATTGAATGAAAATCGTACGAACAAATTACCGATAACTCTTAGCGATTTTATTTTTCATTTTAAAGGAATGCCTTTCATACAATATTGATGAGGACTTGTATGTTAGAGCGTATAAAGAACATATCGAGTACCCTTTAATTATTCAAAACTTTATTCGCCAAAGCGAGAATTCGTATCTACGTACGCTTTTCAATGATAAGTGCTCTCAACACAATATGTTAGAAATAGGCATATGTATAAATAAATATGTATGTGGATGGATTTTTTATATGGACGTGTATTGAGAAATGGATTTGAAATGTCTGTTTTTTAGTTTTAATTTATTTATTAAGCTTTATGTTATAATTTCTTTGATAATCAGCGAAAGTATTACACACACATTTATTCTTTTGGCCTCACGCTGTATCCCGTATATAGGTGAGTAGAGGGAATGTGTTGTTGAAATACTACCTACTTTCCTATGAATTTTTCAGGCATTACGTTTTGAGTGGTGGATCACTGCGCTGCGACTTTTCCTGGCTTCTAGGTCAAAAAAATGAAAATATTAAATTATTTTTTTTATTTCACTCTCCCACGTGGGAATGAAACCCATAACCTTGTTTCCAGTTACAAGCTCATACCCCCACGTCGGCCTTAATACATACGAGTATATTATAATAATTATATTGATTTTAGTACTGAAATAAAGACTACCTACTTTTCGGTCCTTGCCCTTTTCTGTTCATTTATAGTTGTATTGTGATGATTTATTGCTACAATTAATTGCAGCTTATAGATTTTAGAGTGATTTGCAAATCTAGATTGTAAACGCCTTTTAAGTAAAATAAAAGAATCTGTAATAAATTACAACCAATCTGTTTTTATCTTAACATTAAAATGCTATGCAGAAAAAAGTGTAAAACTTCTTTTTTTTATTAAAACTAAATAAATGAGAAGAAAAACCACGTGAAATAACTACTATCTATATTTGAATTGAGAGATAACTTATCATTAATTAATAAATTAATTAAACTTATTTCATTTAAATGATTTCCATTCCACTCAATTAGGTTGAAGTGTTCATTTGCGTATAAAACTAAAGTGCTTCTAACAAAGTATTGTATTAATATTATCACCGTGGAATACATGTAACTTGGTAGAAACCGTGTTTACCTAAATTAATTTATATTTATAACCAAATTTTACTTTTGATTTCGCCTCCATTATGAAATCAAAATACCTAGCTAAGAATTATGTTTGATTCATGACATATTCCAAATGGGGGAAGGAAGGGAGACAGAGTGAACCTAGGAACCTAATGTTGAGACCTAAGACCTTTCGTTTCTATATATGGCCCTTCTTTTTCTCACTTTTAGCCGAATCTTTAAGGCATTGAGTGTTAAGAGACGGAGCTTAACGCCGCACTTTGCCTCGCTGCTAGAGCGAAGAAATATAAAAATATATCTATAAATAATATGTCCCCCAAGTGAGAATTGAACCCCAGTCGCATGTCCAGTGCCCTACAAAAATATACTTTCAAAATTACTCTTCCATCACACATCGCAACTGAAATAAACGAATTCAATTTACACTTAAGCCTGTAATAGGATTATGTTCCGAACAAAACACCTCTACGGAAGGGTACGTACGATCGCTGGTCGCTAATGACTTCACCAACAGGGCCGGTCGTGATTTATACTCTACCGTCTACATTATGGTGTTCGGTGCAAGCTTAACAAAACAATTGGAAAATTAATAAATAAAGAAAAATCTGTTAAGTGAGAGTCGGACTCGCACTGTAGGTCCACGAGAAGCTACTCTATAAACCTTAATTACGAGGCTAGTATCATAAAAAAAATTATTAAAAATGCATAAATGGTCGTATCTTTTAACTGTGTTGGTTTAAGTAAAGATTGATTTTTTCTGTACCTCAGAGGATCAATTTGTTGTATCGTCGCAACGGAGTGTCTTAACACTGAATTCCCTTTGCCTACCCTTATGTATGCGGTATACAGCTTGACGCAAATAAAATGTATACCTTAATATTTATGTGAATATTTGACATCGCTACCGCTTCTCTCCTACGCCTAGCTGTTACACTCACCTGCTACTAACTTTCGATATTCAAACGCAAACGATAATTGGTTTCGATGGCAGTTGTTTGGTAAAATGGCGAACCAATTAAATTTTGTTCAATGAATCTCCCGACAGCCTCCATTTAGGAGCGTCCATTTGAATGGATTTGGTCACATGTAATTTAAATGTAAGACTAGAAGGTATTTTTGGAACTAAAAGCAGCTCTACGCTTCTTTCCGTCTATGAGTAGGCAGAGAAAACTTTTTTTTTTCTTTTTTTCTTTTTTCTCATTGTATATACTCAACAATCTTTTTCAAAGTATCGAGAATTAGTGATATGATAAGGACACCGATAAGTGGGTTACTTTAAGCTTGCAAAATTAAATGGCAAAATAATTAAAAGCTTGAAAGAATGATAAATTCATAAGCAAATTTAAAAAGATAGGTAGAACATATTGTCTTGTATAAAATATTTTTCCCATTCCTAGGAATTAATTTGCGGAATGCAGTATAAAATGAAAAAAATATTATACTTGAGCAAGATATTGTATGACGGCTGATTTCAAAATGAAAAATCAGCTTCTCTCGTAAATATAAATATTATTTCCTATTGAATATATATATATGCACATAGAATTAATAATAATAGGTTTTATGTAGGGTAATACCATAATATTTCTTAAAAAATAATGAAAGTAGGCCCAAAAGCGTGGAAAAATTTTCAAGCATCAGAGGTGTATTGTTCAGTCAGCTCCGATAGAGATACAATAACTCAACGCCACTCGCTAAGCCTCTTAGCGCATTGACTGCGATTAGAAAGTGCAACGGACACTGAAACGGTGATTCAATTTTATTTTATCTTTGGCTTAATTAGTCCTCAGTTGAGTTTTATCACTTAATACGCTACGGGGACACTACGTTCTTCACGCACTACCCAATTTTCGAGACATTGCATGTTGACTGAATTAAATCAAAGTTGCATTTTGCTTTATTACCAGAACGAGAAAAAAAAGAAATATGAATATAATGTGAATGTTATTTTATAGTAGTAATTAAAACACATTGAGTTTCTCGTTAAAGAAACGACATTTAATGTCTATTACTCCTTACAATTTTTTATATTACACGTGTTCAGCAAAATTAATTAAAAAGATCTATGTTGACAGTTTGTATAGCTTAACTATTTGTACAGATTATCTATTTCGTAACTACGTCTATGGCTTGGAATTAAAAAATTACACTTAATTTTCTTTACATAAATAAAAAATCTTTACATACATCTAAAGAAATAACAAAAACATGGTTCAAATACAAGACTTCTCTTATAAAATTCATAATATCTATTTCAATCCTGTATACGTTGCAGCTTATTGTATCCGCTGAACTGGCGTGAACAGGTTAGGACGATAATGGGCACGGCATTTCGTATGTCCGCACAAACACATTCAATCAAGTCGACAATAGCGTGTATAATCTTTAGCGTAGAAGGTTATAAGAATGGAATTTAATGCTGGTGATTATAAGAATAGAATTCTCTATAAACTAGTTGAGACAGCTGAAGCTGACTTTTTTCAGTTTCACGCTGTATTCCGCATATAACAGGGTAAGCAGAGTGAGCCCAGTGTTAAAACATTCCACTTCCTGATCCCTGATTTTTGGAGGCATTGGTTATTAAGTGGTGGAATTCAACGCCGCACTTTGCCTCGACACCAGAACTTCACTTTCACTTTTTCAACTGGGAACCCAGCCACAGCCACCACACCAGACGAACCGGCCTTATTTTCCACCTCTCTGACCTACTTTGTTTTCTCAAAGAAAATAAATTGTAAAAATTTAAGACTACAAAATCATAATTCCTAATGAAGTTACAGTAGGGGTCGTTCGTCGTTAACTGCATGAAATTGCCAGCAAAGGGTTCCGTTCTGTTCCTTTCTAATTGAGCCGCCGTGTGCTTCCTGTCTTCCATTAGCACTCCCTACTATAGCCTAGTGGAGTCGATTTAATTCTAATGTAATATATACATTGCTGACTTTTGTAATTATCTATTGACCTAATATTTTTCCTCGATATCTCGTATACGGAGTGTCTTAACACCTCCTTAAGTTCCCAGGTTCTATCTGGCTATGTTTCTATGTGGATACAGCGTGAACGAATGCGAATGTGAGCGATGAAACTTTGATTACATTAAATAATAAAATATATTCTCGATATAACATAAAGGAATATATATGAGAAATTAGTGGACCACAAACTTAAAAAAATTAACAAACGTCCTTAAAAACCTCAATTGATCATCATAATATTATGAAATTCTTACTAAATCCTTACCTTTTTAAGCCAGCTAGAAAAGTCCACCCGCAATGTACACTCGTGCTGTAATTTTGTTTAGACAATTTCATTTTTAAGTCCACCATTCACAAGGCGATCACGTTTAGACGTTAAAAGTCTAGACAGTCGTTTCAATTTCTTGCATTATAGTCCAATTTCTATAAGCGATAGTTATGTGGACTATAATTTTGAAACGTAAGCCTTGTTATTTATTTGGACGTTTTACGATCGAGATACTAAAATGTGAAATCTTCTTTAAAGTTGTTTTGATCTTTGCTTAAATTTATAGTGGTAGTAAATGGTAGCAATTTGAACTATTATTAAAGCAATTTAAAGTATTATTGTTCGACGCCATTGTGGCAAATGGGTTTCAAGATACCGTGCTCTTCTAGTTTCAGTGTGAAAATCTTTGAAATTCACCAAAAAAATTGTGAACTTGGTAATCTCTGCCCTATTTAAAAAAAAGAGAGGCGAACAAATAAATTAATATGTTTATCTCTTACGTGTTACCCCTACTACAATTTGTTAATTTTTTTTTCCGGGATCTTGTATTAAGACATTGCTCTCATCACTTTTCGCCTAAATTTTGAGACCAAATAAAACGAAAGAGTTTCACCAAAACTGAACATCGCAACAATCGCTTAAATGAAAATAATTCATTCCCTCTAGTGAGAATTGAACCCAACAAAATTGAAAATATCACATTTATAGGTGCACATGCTGTGCCGATACCTTATTTCCCCCTTATATATGTATATAAGAACATACAGGAAGATACGTTAAGAGGTAAATCGAATGCTAAAGTAAATCGACCGGAAATTGCGTAAGACTTTGAACGCGGAAAAAACATATGAATGAGTTTAAGGGTCTTCTAAAAGCTATAACATTACGTCACAAAGTACCTAACGAATTGAACGCTGAAATGGGAAAAGTAAATTTGCGTCAATCAACATAATTTGTATCGCTTAAGATGGACTACATTTTGGTTGCGGTTCTCTTTTTGTTATTTATTATATGTCTGTTCATACTGTAATATTACATACTTAAAAAGATTATTTGGTCGTACTAACATTCGATTCCCACTTGAGAGAATTATTTGTTTTAATTTCCTTACTGTGGTAAAAAGACAAAGCGCGGATTTGAATCCCGCCGATTTTTTTCTTATACTCTTTTATTCTTACATTTCAAATTACAGCGTTCTACGCCGTGTAGTTTCGGGTTAACGTAATCTGTCGACAGATTACGATTTTAGAGCTCTACAAAATTTCAAGTTAAAGTTAATTAATATATTTCTTTTATGCCTTATTATATCATATATCAGCTGGCAGACCAAATTGAATTGATTACTAGACCGAACAAAATTCTTAATATCTTGTAATAAATCGTCTTTATTATTAGTTTCTTAATAGTAAATGTATTGATATATCACACAAAAGCAAAATAATAATTTTGTTGGATATTAAAATACTTGTGTTGGCAAGGTGCTACTCAAATATATTTTTTATATTTCTTTGTTTGTTTTGGAAGCTTAAAAAAAGGCCTAACTAAAATTATATTTACGGGTTTAATCTGCAATAGGTCCCCCTATTCATGCTGCATATCAATTATATTTATAATGAAAGTGGGGAATGGAGTGTCTCTAAGTTTTAATATGTGTTATGTGTGGTAGATAACAAAAGCAAAATCAAATGTATAAATAAAATGAATCCGTGCCTGAAAGTAACTTAAGTGCAACCCGAACCTATTGGACTTATAAAGAAAAAAAGATTGCATGTATAATATTTGTGAGGCAGGCAGAGGTAACGTGGAAACCTATTGTTAGGTCACTTCGTTCCCATTAAGACACTTCCGTTCCCCATTTGTGCCGAATTCTAGATGCATTGAGTGCCGTATGAAAATGAAAATTTAAGTTAATTATTTTTGTTTTTTACAATTTTCGGACGGATATTGCAATTTTCATATAAATTTTCACACATGCGCCAGATAAAGAAGATAAAAGCGTTAATCATTTTTCAAAACCACAATAGCGGTTAACTCTTCGCAATACTGTAATTATGAAATTTCAATTAAACCTCTTATCTCTCAATAACAGCGTTTATAATCGATTATAGGCGACGTTTATTTGTTACTTTTTTTAGAACATGATCCATTTTTTGTTCATTTGGTGTTTTGAAGGTTTTTATATTTAAAATATTTTATTTTCAAAAACGCTTTTAATTAGTTTTAGAAATAAGTAAGAATAATAATGCATATAACATTTTTGAACATGTACTTCGAAGTATAAATATATCATTATACTTAAACTTCTAATACGAACAATATCACACACACACAGGTCAAAATGACAACCTCCCTTTATGTGAAGGCGATTAAAAATAAGAAATAATTATGAATTTTATATTATTATAGGACGAATTACTGATTTTGTCATGGCAGTAGGATCGCTTCCCACTCGGGGGAACGAAATATTTTTATAACATCGCATTGGAAAAAACCCAAAAATTTCCGCCACTCAATACGTAATATTTTAAAAATTAAACGGAGTATATGGTAGGAAGCGTCTTAACACTAGATTCCCTCTAATTAACTTTCTTAATAAGGGATACAGCGTGAAGCTTAGATTTATATTGGGTACTTTAATAATCTACAAATACATACATATACAAATATAAATAATCTACAAATATGTACATGTCCATGAAATGTGGCATTAAAAATAGAAGATAAAAAGCCGAATTAGAAGATACCCTAGCTGTAATTACAGCTGATTTATTTAATTACAGCTGTAATACCGTTTGAAAGGCAATGAGATTACAAGGTCCATATTAAAAGGTTGCCCCGAATCCTTTGACTTCAGATTTACGAACGTTTACCAAAAAATATATCGTTATTTAATAATCAAATTCTTATTTCTTCTTTAAGTAACTAATTGTAAGTTTTTAATGTAGCATGGACTTTGTTTGGTGAATTTTCCGTAATCGCTAAGTTAAAGCTGGTCTTTTGAAGCCACTGTTGGGTCAAAGGTCGGGCATTCGATTTTATCTTGAGAAAACGTTTTGAATGAAACTTTCAAGGAAGTAAATGCTGAAAATAAATTTTATAATATTTTATAGTTCCACGCTGTATTCCGTATATAGCAGGGAATGCAAAAGAAATCTAATGTTTTCTCAAGTCCCCACATTTCAAATGATATCTTTAAAAAAAATTGTAAATGTAACTATTTTTTTTTCAGGTTATATTATTTTTTAATTTTTTTGTTCGACACATTAACTTATAAAGTAAATAAGTGCACAAGGAGAACCTAAAGACAAGACACTAGGCAGTTCCAATGTTCAAATTTGAAGATATTATGTGTAAAATATTACTTAGGCGAAAATGAAATGAAACTGATTTTCTCATGGATATTTGTCAGAAATTAAATTTGCAATGCAAATTAAAGTAAGACTACACGGGAAACACCAGCTTACAGGTAAAGAAAGAGTCATCAAAGTCGGTTCACTGAGACAAAAATTCTTAGGTAACGTAACATAAAAAAAACAGTCGAATTGATGATAACCTCCTTTTGTGGAAGTCGGCTAAAATAACTTGAATACATTCACATACATACATTAATCATGTAAAACATAATATTTTTAAACATATTGCCTTCACTTTTGATCTCAAAGTTATTAAAAGTTAAAAGATAAACGTAACGCTCCAAAGAAAACCCCGAATCGTTTTTCTCCAGACGCACGAGCACACGCGTACTCGTATTTACTTGTGAGAATTTAATAAACGCTCTCCTCAGAGCCAAATATTTGTTAAATATGTGTTCTTGCGTCGTATGTTTTATTGAATGCCTACTTGCGTTTAAGATGTTGTAAAATGATTTTTTTCTTGTGTATGTATGTAAATATCTATATATTTAGTTTTTAATTTCATCCTATATTCTACACATAGCGGATCCGTTTCCATTAACACATTTTTCTCGGAACTCAACAACGCGCTTTTCCTCGTTACTAGAGTCAAAAGGAAAGGTCAAGAGGCATTCAATTTTTTTTAATTTAAATTTCATTGTGTCTATTTTGCATTTAGTATATTATACTTATTGAAATATTTCACATTCTAATTGTCCGAGGTAACCCAACAGCAGGTACAGTAGTTCAATTCAAAATAGATCTAAACAGGTGTATTATAGCTATACCTTCTTCTATTAGTAGACTATATAATACAAAAATATTTTTCAATTCGAACCAACAGTTCTTGAGTTTCACGAATAAACCAAACAATCCAATCAGTTTTATAATCATTAAATATAGAAGAGCAGAGAGATTTTTCTTAGAAATTATTAGAGAAAATAGAAATATATGAAAGTCAAGCTTAGCAAGTACCGACGTTGACACCGGCATTACAGGCATTCATAAGCTATGTCCGGATGGTCACGACATGTTTAAGCCAAGTATTCGCTCCTCCTGCACGATTCAGGTAAATATTTTTGATATTAGATTATGAAAAATATTTAGAAATATATGTATTTTCGCTCTAATATTTGCTTATGTTAGTTAGGCTATTGAAGTCATTCGTGGCGCAGGCGCAAAATCAGCCAGCGCATGTGGTTGTAAACCGCGACAGGTCGTGGGTTTGATGCACATGAGGTAAATGAAATATTTAATAATATATATTTAGTTTCATAAGAATTAGTTTAAAGCTAGCTTCACACTCTTATATAAGCTTTGAATTTAGTATGAAGACTATTTCATTCTCTACTTTTCACCTAAATTCAAGACATTGGCCAACACCACGCACTTACCAATTCCATAAACAATGTTCGAAATAAAAAATATAACAATAGATTTCCCAAGTAAATATAATATATAACAAACATTTAATGTAGAATCACATCGTACACACAGCTGAGACGGCTTAGTCTACATGAGCTCTAAATTATGCGCGGCCACGTCACGCTGGCCATTGTCAGGACTAGAAATTATAAGGTGCCTACGTAATTTCATACAAACGAATGTGGTATTTAAACTTGATTATAATATTAAAATTTAGTAATATTTATTAAAATGTATATTTCCATATCTTCACTCTGGTGTCGAGGCGATGGCGTGGCGTTGAGTTCCGCTATTCAGCGCTGAGTGTCTTTACACTAGGTTCCCTCCGCTTACCCTGCGGTGTGCGGATATAGCAAGAAGCTGAAAAAAAAATACTATCATTCTTGAAATTAGCCTGTTCAACCAAACAAATTCTTATTTATTCTCATAATATTAGTATAGATATTCCATGTGTAATGTATCGGGACTCGAACCCAAAGTTCAACAATATACAGCACAGCTAAATCCAACAATAAACATCAAATAACAATAAAGTAGGCCAGATCCATTCAAAAGCAGTAGAGTTTCCATTCAGTAGGCCAGTGGCTGAACAAATTTCGCAACTTTCTAAGTTAAAACGCTTTTTGCGACTGAGAGTGGACATCAAAGAAATATGTTATGTTGGCTATTTTATGTGAGTAAGTAATATATATTTTTCAGCTTCTCGCTATATTACGGAATATATTCTGTTCTCTCTACTTATGCTGCTATACACGGGTATAGCAGTATAAGTAGAGAGAACATGGGAACCTAGTGTTAAAATACTCTGTCCCCCGTTGAGAACCCCCCCGGAAGTCAACGACACGATTTTCCAACAATGTTAGAATGAAGAAGTGAAAATATTCAATAACTCTTTTTCTCGAGTGGAAATCAAATCCACCTGTCGCTTTTCGTTTGTAAACGTAGCAGTTATGGGTTCAAATCCCACTCGAGAAAATTAATTTACTGGTAATAAGACTCACCTAACACGTAATGTCTCTAGAATTTGGCGGTAAATAGAGAACGGAAGTGAAGGTTCTTAGGTTCCCTCTACCTACCCTGATATGCGCGGGATACAGTGTGAAACTTAAAAAACCCTTTTTTAGCCCACACAAATTCATATAATAGAATACTTTGATAATCAAAGCGAAACACTGAAGTACATGATTACCCCTATCTTAGTGCCTAATGTGTCTTCAAAATCTTGTCATTTTAATGCCTTCACTATACAACTACACACTATACAACTTTTTCTATTAAAGTGTATTGTATTATTTTACGCATTATTTATAGGTCCTCGATTCGAATCTTTTTTGGGTTTATTATTTATAATTGAGTAAATTATTTTTTTTGTATTTTAATTATACAGAGTATTTTATCATAAGCTTTTTAATAAAAACACAGTTTTAACTACTTTATAAAAGACTAATACAATTAAAACGATAGAGATTTTGCCAAAAATGATTTTTTTTTTCAAATACAATAAATAATAGAAATACTGTCGTAAAATAAAACGCCATTTGTTAAGAATGACGTATACAAGTACATCACTCAATCAAATAAAATATTTTCATTCCATCGCTCTGATAACAAGGCAAGCGCGGCGTTGAGTTCCGTCACTCAACACGCAATGCTTCCTAAATTCAGCGTGTTTGAAGAACAGAGTGTCTTAACACTAGGTTCCCAGGTTTCCTCTTGCCTACCTTGCCATGTGCGGGATACAGCGTGAAGCAAAAGAAAGCTTAGTAGTTTCTTATAAGCTTCTCATTAGAATTACAATAAAAGGTATTTACTAGAATAAAACACAAAAATATCATACAATTTAGTATTGAATTTCACAAAAAACTTTTAAAAGCGGCGGTGACGTTTATTTTATTATATGGCATACAAGTTGCAATCAGCAAAGTACACAGCGATTTTATATACACTTAACCTCTGAGGTGGCATCGTTCTTGGAAAATGTCCAAAGTGACTTCATATTTCGACTCAAGTTAAAGAAGAAAGATTTAAAATATTTTTAAAAATATAATTAATTATAATTAACTAGTTGAGCTGCGCTTCTTAAGAACATCACGTATTTTGGCGGAAAATGGACGACAGAACCCTATCAATGGGTTACGTCCACAAAATATATATTAGTATAATATTATGTATCGGGTGGAGCAGTGATACAGTGTCTGACTGTAAGCTATGGGTTCGATTCCAATTTGAGAGAGTGAATTATTTTCGTTTTCTCGCTCACAAGACAAAAATGCATTATACATATATTAGATATACTCGTAAAATCATTTTTTTTTTCCGTTAAGCGATACTTGGTATATAAGATTGGCGGAAGCTACGTGTATTCAATGTCCTGCTATATTATCACTAAATTAACTCAACTTTAAATCGACTATAGGGACGAAATGAGACAAAAGAGCACTTTCTTAAGATACATGAGGTAACTTTTACGTAACGTTTTTAACATTTTTACAACATTGAATTCTGCCATTCAACACGTAATGTTACGTAAATTAAATGAAAAATGGAGAACGGAGGTTTAACATTTAACTATATATGTAAGGAATGCTGTAAAGCTAAAACAAAAACAAAAAGTATATACAATTTACATAATAAAGATTAAATGTTAAAAATTTTACAACACCATCCTAAATTCCCTAAATACAAATTTCGTACAATTTAAATATTATGCAGTAAATGTATAGTTCAAGTTTGGTAATTAGACAAGATTTAAGGGCAAAGTTGTAATTCTTTATTAGAAAAATTTACTTCATTAAAAAAATATTCAAACGATAAATATTATTTATAACTCATTCTTCTCTTTCGTTTTTAGGTGTATTAATATTTTTTAAGTTTCACTTCTTCCATCCGCAAATAGTGGGATAAGTAGAGGGAACCTAGTGTTAAGAAACTGTTCCCCACTGTTTTGTATATATTCCGTTTTAAGTGGCGGAACAGGGGCGAGGAAATTAAGTATTTTTAAATGAAAATAAATAATTAAAAATAAAATATTTTGTACTTCCCAGGCTTACTATCCAAGTACCAAACGTTAAAATTAAATATTTGACATTCATTAAGTCAGTCTTTTGTTGCAACGCCGTAATGAACTTCGTTGTGAAGATATCGCATCTTTTGATGGTATAAGAATTTCTAGTGAAACGACTTTAATTGTTGATATAGGATCTGTCTTTATTAATTTTCTGTAATAAAGATTTTACTTACAATATTGAAAGATAAAATCGTAAGATACTAGAATCGTATAAAAAAGTGTTTTAACACTAAACACAGAATGTTATCCGCCTACCTTCACACGAGAGATAAGAGTGAAACTGAAAAAGTAAATAATAAAAACGAGAAAAACAGTATTTTTTTAAAATTTAATAGTAAACTCGGTAGGTTCCAACCGTCAATCTTCTTGCTATAATTTCAAACATATTCATTTTGCTTTATAAGCCGAAAAAAACTAATAAAAAAATGCTAACATAGCTATATTCAAGGTCCGTGTAATTTAATCAAAACCCCCCCGAAGTAAACAAGGGTAGCAAGTTCCCTCGTAAAATCTAACATAAAAACAATCTTTACAGCTTAGATTTTCTTTCCATAAAATAAAACATGGACTACTTTTTTGACATGAAGAAGTTTTTTTCACGCATTTGTGATTGACGTCATAGAGATGTGATAGGCATTCTTCTTTCTTATTTGAAAGCTCCACGATTTACCTCGAGACTAGAGCGAAGAAATGAAAATATAAATTTAAATAAGTATTTCGTTTCACACTTTGTGCCCCTATGCCAAGGCTGGCCTCTTCTGGTTAAATATAAAATATTAAAATGATTTCTTCGAGTAATTCATATAAATATATGACATTTGAACTTTCACTCCCATGGCTTACGCTTAAGGCGATACTTCTAAATAAGTATTACAGTTTTAGAAAATATATATATTTTTTACATTTTCAATACGAAGATTATTGTTAAAATATAAGATTAAAGTTTTTATAAATATCTGATAAAAATAATAAAAATAAATATAAGAGAGATCTTATAGAACATTTTCTAATAAATTTCAACCTTTAGAATTACAAGTGCATTGCCCGTCTAGTATTCCCCTTTATGTAGTTTATTTTTTAGTGAAGCAAGTACATATTATTTTACTCAATGATACTATTATTTATAAAAATGTCTAACATCATTTTTGAACTCTCGATCTAGCTAAGTAAAGCGCGGCGTTAAACTCTGTCTTTCCACGCTCAATGTCTTGAAGTTGGGTGGAAGGTGGTGAACAGTGTTTTGACAGCGGTTCATTAGGTTGTGCATGGGAAGTGGTAATCCGAAAATAAGATATTATAATATTTTTTATATCGTTCTTATTGCTGATATTAAGTTTCATCTAAATTACTCTAACTATTGTTAGTGCTTAATGATTATTTCTCTCTATTATTAGCTTTCCTTGATCTGGTTATCCTGGGGGGAATAACCTCTTTTTCTTATACTTTTGCCATTCAGTAATTTTTTAAATATATTTTCTAGTGTTGTCTTTTAACTTTTTTTTTTATAATCTAATATCTTTTATTTTCTACTCTCTTACAACCTTTCAATATCACGTATTAATATTTTAAATGTAATTATTTTGACAAGTGGGAATCGAACCCACAATCGTAGTTCATTTTAATCAGACATTTCGTCACTGCGCTACTAAGGTGACAACTTTTATAATGTAAATAGTTCTATAGTTATATTGTTCTTGCTCTCACATCAGCAGCGGAAAGTAATCTCATCGCAGACACTTTAGCAACTTCTCGTATAAATCAAGCTATCAAGCTATCGACAGTAAAGAAAAATAGCTTAACTTTGCCTTTAAAAATAGCAAGGAGTTTTAAAGTAAATTAAAATTGAGCACAGTTTTTTCATTATTTAATTTTCATTTATTATTTGTAAAAAATGTACCAGTTATGTTTATAACACGAATATTAAATAATAATAAAATAACCAGTCAACAAGCCGAAGCAGCAGTACTCTCTCATTTCCCATCTATTTAAGAAACATTGGGTGTTGTATGGTAGAGCTAAACGCCGCGCTCTGTCCACAAGAGCGGGAAAATGAAAACAATTGATATATAATCATACCCTAGAATGAGAATCGAACACTCAGTAGTTGCCTTGTGTGTTGACACTCAAACACCACCACTGTACCACGATGGCTTCCAAAACCCAAAATCCATTCCAAACAAATTCTATTATATTATTTATATAGGGGAAGAGTAATAAAAATATCAGATAGCTACTAAAGGTGTAATACGAAGCTTGTCGCGTTATGCTAAAATTTATTATTGTTAATATACTTTAAAACACATAGGGGATATAACCGAGCGTATCGTAGTGCGATAACTATAAAATACTGTCAATTCGCGGGGGAGGGCTGCGTGTTTGAGTATAGCGCGATAAAGGGTTAGTGCCGGTCGTATATGTTAGATATTACAAGTGTTTTTTTTTCAAGCTATTAGTCAGTAAGCTGTGTGCGACTGGTTGTGGGTTTTATTCAGGCTCGAGGTAATGATTTTTTTATTATTTTTGGTTCGTGTCGGCTTCCAGAAGTACGGTGAATCTCATGATGTGTGAGTGAATGAGTGAGTGGCGGGATTCAACGCCGTGCTTTTGCCCTAAACTATGACGGCCCAAAATTATTTATTTAAATTAAATTAAACATATAATAAACATTTTAAATTAAATTAAATCAGTTTCACGCTGTATATAACAGGGTACGCCGCACACAGCCGGGTAGGCAGACGGAACCTAATATTAAGATGCTTCGTTTCACACTTTTCGCCGAGTTTTGGAGGCGCTGCGTGTTGATTGGCGGAACTCAACGCCGTGCTTTGCCTCGACAGCAGAACGAACAAATGAAAATATAAATTTAATATTTCTCTTATTTACATTTTATAAACATTATAATATACGAGACATTTTTTTACTCAACTAATATGCATGAAAAATTTATACAATAATGACAAATTTTAATTTGGTGAGCTAAAAATATTAACCTCGCCTTACAAACGGCTTATATCTATGTTCCAGAGTGCCACATTGATTTGTTATTCGATTAAGCGTTGTTAAAACGTTGCAAATCTTAATCTCTCTATAAAAAAATGTGTTGTAAAATAAAATGGAATAGTTTGAAAGCGTTATAAAAAAATAACTTTAACAACCAATAAAGCTATTAGTAGTTTTAGTATAAGTACTTTCAGTTATATTTTTTTATTTTTTGTGTAGCTTCACGCTGTATCCCTCACATAGATTAGGCAGAGGGAACCAGGGAACCCAGTGGTAATACAACATAAAGTGTGTGAATAGCAAAAGATGGGGCTGTCGTGGCGCAGTGACTCAAGTGTGACAATGTAACCGCGGCAGCTGTGGGTTCGATTCCCTCTTAAGGAACAGAAATATTTAATATCCTCTGGGTCTGGTAACCCTCAACGCGCAACGCCTCAACAGAAAATGAGAAATGAAAGTGTCTTATTGGGAAAAGAGTGTCTAAAAACTAAGTTCCCAGGTCCTTCTACCCTGCTATGTGTTAGACACAGCGTGAAAAAAAAACTTCTCTAAGCTTTACATTATTAGGGCAAGAACTTGGGTAGGTACTTTTTTTGGTCCGTACATATATATAAATAAAATAAGTCGATAATATTTAACATCTCTGATGATTTTCCCTAAGATGGCATCAATATATGTATACAAATCCTTATCTAAAACAGCATTATAATAATATTTATCAATTTATTATTTTCTATTTTCTTTTATCTTCCTCTTTTAAATATTAAATTGTTCATAAAAAAGTGCAAATAAATAAATAAATAATTAAAAACCATGATATTTACCCCGCATACGCAAATATACAAGCGCAGTCTTTAAGTGTTCAGGAACGGGAAGCAATTTGATTACCACCCGCCGAAGCGAGAAAAATGAATTTGTCGACACCACGTTCAAATGAACGCTCAAATTTCCTTTTATTACAGCGGACACTAAAAATGATCATTTGAAAACCTTTTTATCTGATCTATCTTATCTTATCTTATAAACCATTAACGCAACATTTGTGGGTTCAGTTTCAGCTCGGGGAATTAAATTTTTAAATAGCAAATCATTGAGGAAAGTGTCTTAATGGGCATGGAGTTTCTTAACACTATGTTCCCAAATTCCCTCTACCTATCCTGCCACGTACGGGATATAACGTGAAACTAAAAAAATATAGTTTTGTATATCCCGAAACTAGATTCGAAATAATAACTTATTGTTAAATGTAATACACAAGTTGTGAGTTCGATCCCCACTCAAGAAAATGAAATATTGTGAGGAAAATTGGGAAAGAAGTGTCTTAACACTAGGTGCCCTCGGCCTATCCTGCACTGTGGGAATACAGCGCGAAGCTGATATATAACATGGATATTCTTCAAGAAGGAATATTCTCCACAAGATCACCAAAACAAACTGGCATATCTATATCTATACATAACTACGATATTACGTTTACCTGCTAAAATTTGCATAATAGCTATCCACATTTCAAATACTGTGATTGACACACTGTCAGCGCCATAGCCGCGCTCACTCGATTCCGAAGTGGCCTATTTTACGTGAAAATAGAATGAAATGGTTAGCGCATAACCTATCGCTTTAATATCCATGCTCTCAACAAATACATGTATATTTAATATAGAGGTACTATATATAGAAGTGCTTTGAGCGGGATTGGATTTTCAATAATGGCTGTTGAATGGACAGCGATTTTTGTAAAACGTATGATGAGCAAAGTAAATTTAGTCCTATATAAATAGTTGGTGATAGATTTAAGCTGTCAGCAAAATTATATAAGTACGAGTATAATATAGCTATTAAATTTATTTTATCAGAGTTTCCCAACCTTTTCTTAACCAGATTTGTGATTTTCATTCACTTCAGGAAATTAATTGGAAGACAAAGCGCGTCGTTGAGTTCCGCCATTCAATATAATGTCCCTAAGTTCTCTCAGTCTACCCTACTCGTATATGTAAGATACAACGTGAAACTTAAAAATATCCAACAATTTCGTAAGAAATAAAAAGATAACAATTAGAGATCACATCTACGATATTCCACCATGTCGTTTCGACACCATAAATTTTGTAATAAGCCATTTATATGCATTAAAAGCCCATAACCGATACTGAAACTTTGCTCAGCGATAGAGTTCCTTTGAATAAAATGAATCTTAATGAACAACTAATGGTTGCTTTACCCAAATTAAAGGTCTACAGTTAGGGCTGTTGTGACATAATTGTATATATACTTTTCCATACATATCAAAAATATCGTAATAAAAAAACATACTCTACCCAATTCCCACCTGAAACGCAAACATTTAGTGTAAAACGGAATAAATAAAATAAAAATAAAATAAAAAAGGGTAAAAAAAGGCAGAAATGTACGCGAGCGCGTTAAGCATCAAATCGCGCGGACGGAAGGCGGTACATTGCAACAGGAACGCTTTAATTGCCTTTGGTGTTGGTCCAAAACGATCAGTACGGACGGAGTTAGTTTTACTGGAATAAGTATTGGTTAAATAAAGTTTTTTTTAAGCTTCACGATATACTTCACGTATATAAAGGTAGGTAGAGGGAACCTAGTGCTAAGACTTTCCGCTCCTCACGCACTGCCCAAGTGTTCATTTTGCTATATTATCTTGTTTTTGCACATAGCAGGGTAGAAAGAACCTAATGTTCGCATTGAAGCCACGTCCATCTTCCTTCCCCAACTTTCGCGGGAGACATTGTGTGTTCAGTGGCACAGCTCAATTTCACGCTTTACCGAGTTACCAGAGCGAAGAAATAAAAATAATAAATATTTCATTTCCTATAGTGGGAATCGAAGCAAGAACCTATCGCGGCATTTTCGATTTTCGCTTTTATTAGTTCGAGCTACAACTGCTTTATTAACATGAAACTTGACAATAATGTGTAGATTAAACGACAATATATTATTACAACAAAATATTATGATACTGAGCTGATTTGTAGAAATCCCCTTCTGATGATGGAATTGGAAGATGGCTGATGGAACCTTGGACTGCTTACTAGTAAACAAATCGAGTTTGTGCTCATTGCATTCGTCTTGTTAATGTTTTCTTTTAAAAAATCATATATTTTTTAAAATGTTTTTAACAAAAAGAAAAATCGACTTCTAACAACGAACTAAAAAGTGAAAAGTAATTTTACGAAGATTTTATAATTTTGAAGTCGGTGTCAAGCTAATGCTACAACACCTTTACTACAATATCTAATTACTAAGCCTGTTTGTTTTACTTGGCACCGACTTCAAAATTATAAAATCTTTGTAAAATTATTTTTCACTTTTTAGTTCGTTGTTAGAAGTCGGTTTTCCTTTTTGTTAAAAATTAATTTACTTTTCATATTGGAACCCAAAACGTTCTATAATATAAACTTAAATTAACATATCAACAGTCCCACAGTGACCTCGATTAAATTTTATTTTTCATTTTCATGTTATATTCACGTTATATATGACCACATTTCGCGATGTCATGTTACATTAACAAAGTATAAATAGATTAAATCACAAAAGGCAAAATGATTTATGGCCGAATGCCCGAATATAAATAAAATTATTCGGACTCAATTGATTATGTTCTGAATTGTAATCCTATAGCGGTCCAAATAGTATTAATTATTAAGTTAGTACCTTTCGATAATTGGCCTGAAAATCAGGAAAGGAATGTTTTTACACTAGGTTCCCTCTGCTGTATTCCGCACACAGCAGGGTAGGCAAAGGGAATCTCATGTTAAAACATTCCGTTCCCCATTTTCCGCTGAATTCTATGTGCATTGCACGTAGAGTGGAACTCAACGCCGTGTTGTGCGCTTTCTTTATATAATTCATTTAAACATTTTACTGTACCTACTACTTTTTCTAAATAGTCTATGAACTAATTACCACTGCCGAATATTGGTTAGACGGATAAATTTCAACTGAACGAAAAGGCATTCATGAATATTCATATTTTTAAAAATATATTCTACCAATATACATACATACATACATTTAATATACATAAATGTATGAAGTAGTCAGAGGTTGCGAATAAAATTAGTTCACAACGAATACGGCACGATTGCCAGGGAAGTGGCCAGGAGGCAATTAAAATTAGTAATAGCCAGGAGCGCCGACATATAAAATATATTTAATTAATTTATACTACACTGTGGTCGCGTAGTTGGGCGTTGTGCGTTGGTAGGGGGTTTGATTTTTACTAACTAATATTCTTATTGTATGTGTAATGATTTTTTGTGGTCATTGTGACGCAGAAGGAGTCTGTCTGTAAACGTGATGGTTGCGGATTCTCACCAGGTGAATGGGTTATTTAGAAAAGAATAGTTTTAGGAAAAACACGTAATAGCTTCGAAACAAATGAAATCGGATGAGTGAACATTTTTTAAATAAATTAAAAGTACAAATACTGGTAAATATAAAAGTAAATACTAGTCTTTGAAGAATCTGTACACAAATGTTAATATTCTTACCTTCAAACCAAATAAGGAAGCGTCTGCGCTGTATCCGGTCGATTTCCGCTGCAAAAACTGTGGAAATCCCCTTCAAGTACGATTCAATGTTTTTGTAGACGGGAAATATAAAATTATTTGGTACAAATAGTATATTGAGGCCGGTCACGACAGGGGGACAAGCGTGAGACTGTAAACGCAACGGGTCCTGGGTTCGATTTCTACTCGAGAAAACGAAATATTAAACGGAGGTGTCTTTATGGGAACGGAATATCTTAACACTAGGTTACCAGGTTTAATCTGTTTATCTGGAATATGAGAGCTTATTAAATGTATTGAAACATAAATCTGTAATACTGAGAAATTGCAGAAATATTTTTACCAGCCCTTTTCCCAAGTGTTCTGATTTTTATATTAAGGTTTATATCAAGGACTTTAATTTATGTACGAGTATTTCATCATTCATGGCTGAATGATGAAATACATACGTTAAATATATACGAGTACATCATCATGCCTGGAAGAAATCAATCACTTTTTGTGATAGGACCGCCTCTTAGCAATTTATAATTTTATAAGCTGTTGTATGGGGTTGTTAGGGGAGGGTGGTCATAGGGTAGTCAGCGAGAACTTAATATTAAGGTAATCTTATCCAAATATCCATAATAAAAAAAGAGTGAAGATCGATCGATAGATCGAGATATTACAATTTTAGTGGCGGAACTACTCAGCTATTGTAGAACAAAAATACTTAAAACATTATCATTTCCAACTATAGAAGTCAATATAGTAGTTATTTGTATATAAATTTATAGCAATCGCTATCCTCCAATTTGCGGTTATAATAATATCAATGGGGGTGAGGGTATTTTTGGGGTAAAATTCATAATTGTTCAGGAACACTCCAGGGAAGGAGGCAACATTCCAATCATACCGTACGCGATTGAAAAGTTAAAGCAGCCAATGTGATTAAGTTGCCTGTTACTTCCTTATATTTAATACTTTGGTGAAACTTCTTACATACTTTCCAATGTCAGAAATGAATTCGTGGGATAATGAGTTTCTGACGTAACAAGATAATTAGGAATTGTAAAGTTTTAAAGGGTTTAATTGGGGTTATGTTTTACGTGTTTGTTGTTTAATAAATAGCTTTAGGATGCATATATCGTTATAGGCAGAGAAAACCTTGTAAAAAAGACACTCCGTTCTCCGCTTTAAGCCCCACTGTATTAAGTAAAGAGTGCCTACACATCGAAATGTGGCGTTAGGATAACGTCCAAGAACGTTTTTAAATTAAGCGTAATATAGATAAGTAATATAGTTAAGAGATATAGAAAGAAATGTCTCAACAAAGTTCCTTTTGCCTTTCCAAATATAGTCTACGTAAAATGAAATAAAAATATTAATTTAACTATATTTATAGTTTCCTCAGTGGTAGGTCAGTCAAACTTATAAAGAGGTTAGCGTCGTGGCGGCGCCGCGGCGGATATCAGACCCCTACTTCTATACCCCCACTCGCCGGATATGTACAGACAGCAAAAAGAAATGTCTTAATTAATAATTTGTAATCTTTAATCGCAGAAGTAACTAAGAAATAATATATGTTGAGTGTCTTCTCAGCAGAACTGCCTTCCGAACCGGTGGTAGCTTTTTGTTTATATGTTCATTCGACGATTCAAAAGTGCTTACAATAATCTATTTAAATCAAGATTTTTTTGAATTTGAATTTGATAACGTTATATATTTTATAATATAGTCTTTTTTTAAACCATGGTAGAGTTGTTAAGATTGTAGCTTTGATTCTCACATCTCGTCTTTGGTAAACGAAGCACCGCGTTAAATTCCACCAATCAACATTGTAAGTCGGGAAACAACGTAAATCCGCTCACATAATTATTTTGCGAACGGTACCCAGCACTCATTCTAAAGACCTTCCGATGGACTCACAAAAACTTAGACGAAGGAAGCGGGAGAGTCATTTATTTTTATTCGCCACTATTGTTTAGTTGATTCTCATTGGACTGGCGTTACCGGTTTTATGTCTACCGCCGTTACTGTGACGAAAATGCTTATTTATTTGCGTTTACATCACCCCAGATTCAAGTTTTGCCAAATAAATTACTGTTTTGGTCTTTCAAATGAGTTTGTTATTCATTATATTGGAGTATTGGAGGATAGTTTGGTATATTTGTTTATTAGCTATTATTTTTTACTCATGGAGAAGGTCTTCTTTAAATCTACCGAGATATCGTTAATTCAAGACATGAACGGAGAACTATGAGTCTTGACACTATCTTATATATACCTACGCTGCTAAGAGAAAACGATAAGAAGATATCATTAAGAATACATAACAAATTGCTACGTTTATTTCACTTTTCAAATAAAACAAAAGTATTTATAGATGGTCAATATAATCAATCCCAAATCTAATTAAGAAGTTGATTAAGATTCGAACCTCATTACGCAGCCGGCAAACATATTACAATGTATAGGGAGGAAGCTGCTCCTTGTAAAAAAGGTAACAAATAGTCGGGGCCGGTACCTTGCGTTGTTAGCCACTAATGAAAGTCCGTATATCATTCTGACTGCCAAATAAAACCTTGGAATTAGTAAACATTGTAAGTTAAAAGAAATTAGCGATTATGCTTAAGTTTTTCTAGGCAGAGGAACATAATGGGAAAACACTCCGTTCACCACATGCTGTTAATGCTGGTAATTCGAGCACTGTTGCAATTAAGTGAGAAAATTAACGCTATGCTTTGTGTTACCTAAGCGAAGAAATAAAAGTAAGGAAAGGAAAGTAATATAGATATATAGATGTATAATAATAATAAATCGGAAGAAATAATTATTTACTTTGTTCATTTCTTCACTCTGGGAATAAGGCCAAACGTAGCACTGAGATCCATCACTCAGCACGCAATGCCTAGATAATTCGGCGGAAAGTGGAACACGGAAGAGTTAAATTGTCTTAATGAAAACGGAGTGTCTTAACACTAAGTTCAAGTCCGTGAAGCTAGAAAAAACTTGAATAAAAATAGTAACAACTTTTAAAAACTCTATCGCTTACACTTTGTCAGAGAAAAATTCATTTATAAGTTTAATTAGAACTTCGGACAAAGATACTAAACTTTAAGAAAAATATCGACACGGTTTCGGTTTTAAAGTAATGAGTATACCTTATTATTGCGTTTTGAGAGTATTTGTTTTTTTCTTATAACTAAACTTATCAGACAGTAAAAGTAAGCGCATACAGAATGTCTTAACACTGGGTTCCCTCTGTTTACCTTGTAGTGTGCGGGATACAGCGTGAAGCCAATTTGATTTTGATTTGATGGAACCTACAAAACCTTCTTATACAAAATCTTCTTCTTCTCGCCACTCTACAATAGTACCGACAAATATATATTACGCATATTACGTTACAAAGTTAATATTTCAATGCCAATATAGACGCTATTTTCCCCTTCGATTTCCAATTCTAACACGACAACAACGCCGGCTGGCGCACACGTGACTTACCGATATTAGATACTGATAGCTCGAGCTAAGTCTGTATCAATACGTACTAGAATGTCAACTATATGCTTTATGCTAAAGAAAGATTTGTGTTTGAAATCCTATTCCTACCAGGATTGGTTAGGAATAGAATTCAGAATGGACAAGGTCCAAAGTCCTGCAAGGGTACAAGCATGCAACTGGGAAGGGGATAGGGGTTCGATTACCACTCGAGGAAATTTAATATTTTCAATTCCCCTGGTAAAATCCTCGTTTTAATTAGACGGAAAATTGACAACGGATTGACACTATGTTTTCTTTTGAACATGCACGCCCATATTTAATATATTCTTTTCATACTTTAAGACTCTCCGTACCCCATTAAAACATTTCCGTTGTCCACTTTCCTCCGAGTTCATAAGCCATAGCGTTTTGAGTTGCAGAACTCAACGCTAGAATTTGTCTCGTTTATAGAGCGAAGAAATGAAGATATCAAATATTTTATTTTTTCATGTAGGAATCGAACCCGTTGCGTTTACAGTCGCATGCTTTAACCACAATAATGTGTTGATAATAAAAATACAGCTTTGCTTTGAGCATAGTCAAATCGCAATAAATAATATGCAGTTTAAAAAATTAAAAATACTATTTATTTACTATAGCAAATAGTAGTAACAAAAAAAAGTTCGGCGTTAAGTTTCGTCGTTCAAAAAGCAATGACATGTTGAAAATAGTGTGGAAAGTGAAACAGCTAAAAAATATTTTTGATGGCTAAAAAAAATACACAAATAAAAATAAAATTTCACCCGCATCCATGTTATTTACATTTAAAAAAAAAACTTAACACATTAAATTTTTTTCTGAATATTTTGTAAACAGAACTTTGACCTAATCAAATTGAATGATACCCAATTGAAGCTTTTTGTTTTATTTGGAAAAGGTTAAGCAGTCTCTCTGTTAGTGTCAAGTCACTCTTTTTTTGCGTCTGAATTTGAAACAAGTTGTGTGAAGTGGTAAAAGGAACGGTGAGTTCATATAACACAAAGAAGAATATTACATGACTGTAGCGTGTTATTTTAATTCATTACATTTTTTTATGAGTTTTGTTAATTATATTAATACATACAATATTATGGAGCCTTTGTGGTGCAGTGGGTGTCTCACTCCACGTCTGATTGTCAACGCGACGGTTACGGGTTGCGTGTTGAATGGTGGAACTCAACGCCGTTTCACCCCGATACTAGAGCGAAGAAATGGAAATATAAATAAAATAAATATTTCATTTCTTCGAATGGGGATCGAACCCATTACCAGTCGCTTGAACAGGCACATTTTGTGGCCTGGTCTCTAAAAGAAAAAAAGAAAGACGAATGTCCATGCTACAAAAACTTAAATAAACATTAAAAAAGCAAATTCATTATATCCGCCGATCAAAAAGTTATTGCAAAGATAGCACATGCTGTACAAGCTCTTTTCTTGCCAAAAAAACTGGCTCGAACGCGAAGAAAACTTGCACGATCGCGTCGAAACGGCGATCGACTGTAAGGAAGTGCTCTCATAAATAAAGATGCGAACTTGTGGACCACTTTACACGAACTTTACAAGGCATATGATACGACTGACTGAGCAATGAAAACTTCGATGCGAATTTATTGATGTGTTGGTATGAGTTTTTGTTTGACCTAAATTTGGAAATATTTTTTATAAATATAGGAAAGAAATGGAATACGTAAACAGTTGGAAAAAAGTATAGTATTTCTTTATTTTCCCCATCATCCACCTTTTTTGTTGCTTCACGCTGTATCTCTCATAATGGGTATCTTAGAGTACTAGACAGAGACAGAGGGGACATAGTGATCAGACACTGTTTCTTACTTTCTGCAAAAAAATCATGACTAACACATACACAATAGCCTTATACGCAGAGATATGAATCATTTAGTTCTTTATGTAATTAAAATACGTCCCAAAATAACGACCAATCTTTGCCTCAGTAAAAAACTAGGTATAAGACTTTTTTATCATCATGTATTTTAATCTTAAAAAATCTACATGAAGAATCTTAAACCCCGCTTTGATTTTACCCGGAATTACAGAATCAATCTTTTCTAAAAATATTTTTATATCCTTAGTGTGAAAAATATGATTGTATCACTTTTCAGTATGTATCTTAAGCCTAAGTTTCTCTTTTGGGAAAGAAAGTAGTGTCTTAACACTAATGTCACTATGTATGCCCCAAGACCAAAATAATATTTATTCTATCAGATTAAAATCAAGTATTTTTGTACATTGTGTTTGTTATATATATAAATTGTTGAACGACCGTGCTACGACCATGCTACGTCGCGACCATGTTGCATTGTAGACTGTAGACTTGTAGACTACCGTAGCATTTGCTCTTGAATTTCCTAGCTATATAAATATTTGAATAGCAATAGGGTACAGATTGAAATTCTTAGAAAGTGAAAATCTTATATGAAAGAATGTAATTCTATAAGAAATATATTTCATACATGTGTTAGTTCTTCTAATCAGCTTCACGTTGTATTCCCCATGCAGCTGGTTAGGCAGAGGGAACATGAACATTGCGTGTTGAGTAGCAGAACTCAACACAACGCTTTACCTCGACTCCAAAGCGAAATGAAAATATAAATTTAAATTAATATTTCGTTTCCTCGAGTGGGGATCGAACATACAACCGTCGCGTTTACAACCACACACTAGAGCCCCTGCACCATGACGAGTTCATTACCATCCATATAATGTTCATTATAAATTTAATTCGAATTATTCAAAAACGAAGTCAGTATAGTTAAAGCGAACTAGCGATCGAATTATTCTCCAAGTAAAACATTCTCGAAGTCAAATGTACATTCGTAGACAAATACACTACGTCGGTACTGAAGCGTGGCAAGTTGGCTTTTGAATTTTCTTAACTTCAACGTGAATATTTCAAGAATACCGTTGAAAACTTTGTGAGGAGAATATAGCGATAAATTCTTATTTAATCTTATATATCTATTCCTGTCGTTGTGAATTTTAAAAATAAATATTTATGTTAAATAGTTGGTAATTTTGGCGGAAGTCGTAGTAGCGCAGCGGTTTTGACTATAAACGCGATGGTTGTGGACTCGATTCCCAGTCGAAAGAATAAATTACTTTCATTTCTCATGGACTTATCATGTACTTAACAAGTAAGAACTTACAATATAAATTATAGGAAAAGTCTGAAAATTAAAAGACTTATAATTGTAGTTAATTTGATCCAAAATGAGTGCATTCGCCTGTATACTTAAGTGTTATTTTTTAAGTTGTATTTCCCGTTGACCTATAATTCTGTATTTGTGCGGAACACTCAACCCACACTTAAGCAGTCTTTTTAGCTTCACTCATTTCACTTTTTTACTGTATCCTGAATAGCAGGGTAGGCAGAGTAATCCTAGTGCTAAGATAATCCGTTTTCGATTTTGCACCCAATTTTAGAGCCTTTGGTGTTAAGGGTCGGAATTCAACCCCGCGCTAGTACTTCTTACTACAGCAAAGAAAACTAATTGATTTCCCTACTGACAATCGAACCTACTACCGATGCATTTACAATCAATGGTTGTGCCCCAAAACTACGTCATACGTATATTTTTTCGTATACACGCGTCGGTTACTATAAAGTGTAAAGAAAGAAATTGTACAATTGTAATTAAATCCCTCTTCCGTGGCTCAAAGAACATTCTTGACTTCCCGTTTTTTTATTTGCTACTTTTTCCCCCAAATTAAATTTCGTTGAAGCGGTGAAATACTCAAAATTTACGTCGGTGCCAGTATCACGTCTACTGCTACTCACCTTCATTTCTAAATTTCAAATTTCATTTCACTCCAATTTTATTGGAAAAGTTAAGCAATATTATATACTGAATACACTGCTTTAAAGTTTATCAAGTATTCATAAAAAAATACATTGTTCATCAATGTACAAAAATGGAAAACTTGAACACAACGCTGTTATTGGTGATTATGTGTGAGGTGGTTGAACTCAACACTTGCCACGAGGCCATAATATTTTCTGGTAACGATACCAGAGTGAGTGAAGGAAAATACTAAATATTTAATTTCCTCGAGTATAAAACGAACTCACAACCTTAGTATTTACAGTCAGAAGCAGTTCCACTGCGCCACATTCTGACGTAAAAAAATAATATTAGTTACGCTAATACAAAAGATTCACATTCTTTCCGTCTGTATGTTCGTCCGTGGGACAGAGAGCTCAAATTCCACTCAAATGTCGCATTTCTTTTATTGACTTCCAAGTTTATTAGTGAAATTCCACCTGCTAGTATTGTCATCCAGTGGAAGAATATCGACAACTTAGTAACATATTAAAAAGATTTATTAAGCAAATTGTCATAAATATAAAAACTTATAATAATAATAATAATAATACTTTATTGCACATGAACTTATGTAGTAAATATACGGGGCTCGTAACAAAGTAACGTGGCGTGGCGTTAAGTTCCGCCACTAAACACGCATTGCCTCCAGAATTAGGCGGAAAGTAGAGAACGGAAGTGTCTAACTAACACTAAGTTAGCAACAACTCAATACTAAAGACAGAATAAAACAAATATTTTAGGAGGGTGGGTAACATACGAGTACAACTATTTTTTATTGTTTACAGATTTTACGGATAGTGACAGTTATATTTGTTATATATGTATTTGTTGAAATAAGTAGAGGAAGTAGTATTAAGACATTTAATTCAGCAGTTAAATGCCACAATTTATAAAAGAAATGTACTTCTATTTCATACCAAACATGCACGTGAAAATTTAAAAGTAATAAACTTTCCCACAGTTTTTCATTACTATGCATTTTATTTGCATCTCAAACGAAAGTTAGTTTATTTTGAAAATAAATATCATAATACAAAGGTATACTTATGATAAAAACAATAATATAAAATAATAAAATATAAGAAATATTGTTGCTCTAAGATTATATTTCAATTATTTACATTTCCCCACTACGGTAGGTAAAACATGTCGTTGAGTTTTACCACTCAATACGTAATATCTCGAAAATTTGGGAGAGAATTGGCAACGGAGTGTTTTAAAACCCGCTTATCTCTTATTAAGGAAACGTATAAGTATTTGAACGTACCGGGATTTGAGCCCACGGCTCTTGGAACTGAAGGTCTGAACAATTAAGCCATACGTTCTCATCAAGCTACATCGAAATTCTTATACGCTTGTTACAAACATATATATTTTGTTAGTATCTCTGTAGGAAGATTTTTCCCTCGTAGGTTCCCTCTGGCTTTGCTTGCCCTGCTCTGTAAGAAAAAGCATGTAGCTGAGAAAAAGAGAGCTCACGATTTTATGAAGGTAGTATATATTGTGAGGTATCGAATGAACTAAGTTATAATTCAGTTAAGACATCCAACTCTCTTCAAGTCGGACTCGTAACGAGCACCAATTGAATTACTCTTTGTTACATACATATAAGCTAAACGATATAGTTCGTTGGTGAAGTGGCGAGGGTCCCAGATTCTGTGCCTGAGCAAGACATGAAGAGTATTAGTCAGATTTGTAAGCAAAGGGTTATAGAATTTGGAAATATATTATATTTTTTAATTACCTTCACGTCTAGACTATCGCCGCGTAGAATCGCTAAAATCAAAAAAAGATATATTAGATTTATAACGTATAAAAATTAAACTCAGCGAGATTTGAACTTTGGAGCTCTTCGAAACTGCCCAAGTAGATGGGCTTGGACGGTTTCAAAAAGGTCTAAAAAAAGTATATTTTCATATAAAAAATAGTACATTTATGTAACGGCTTCCCGTATAACTTAAATCCGTATAAAGCTCCACTCGTTGTTTCCGTAAGAAGTTTTGTTAAATTAAAATTATTAAATAACTTGCTGCTACTTTGCTTTTTAAAAATATATTGTATTTTAATGACTATTTCAAAATAGTTTTAAAAGTCCTCTTGACTCTCTACACCAGCTCCTCGTACGGCGGTGGTAATAATATACTTCAAGGCATAATTATTTTGGAAGGCAGCCAAGACTAATCTAAGAATGAAGATACACATTTAAGATCGTTCACACTATCGACAATGGTAAAAAAAATCTATTGTCGCGTAGTAGGAGTATACAAAGAATACTTAGTGTCTTAGAAGAATTACTAGAAGAAGATAGAAAATTTAGTATCAAGAAATTACGTTTATCACTTTCCGACTGTACTGACGCCGTTTCGTCAGCAATATTCCACAGCGTCTCAATATTGACCATTAATTATTTTCAGTCTCTGTTCAATTCAAAATTCTAATTCTAATGTCATATACTATTTCTGTAAAATTACTAATTTTAATAGCAATCAATATAACAAATAGAATTCAAACAACAACAATTAAAATTAAAGCAAATCTTCTTGTTTCAAAATAAAAACAAATTAGCAATATTACCGCACAGACCAACTGCACCACGAAGGATAAAAACATTTAACAATAACGAAAATCATATACAAATTTAGTAAAAAAAAATATTTTGATTTATAATGATTTTTTTATAAAAGTATAAATAAAACTCATAATAATCTTTAATCTGTTCCAGCCTAATGGCAAAGATGGTTCTGTTCACAATCGCTCTATTAGGCCGTTCCAAACATAACTTTAGATTGTGAAATGTTTATTAATTATATATTTTGACTTATATAGATTAATTGTTATAATAGAAAAAAGATATAATTTTTATTTTACTGTACTATTTCATTTTCCGTCTTTTATCGGTATTTTATGAAACATCGTAAATAAAGCGGGTACAGGGAACTAGTGTTAAGACATTTCGTTTTCTTAATTTGTATCACTTAAGACGGCGCGTATTGTAAGCACTTTCCCTACTCTGGAGCTCTAACCATCGATGATAGTGGGAATATTATTTTTCAATGCTGAACAAAAAGTGATTAAGGAAGTGAAATTATGTAACTTTCACATTCTAATAACTAAATAAATCATAAGGGTAATTAACGCTACACTAACACAATCTAAACTTAATGTGGCTTTTAACAACCCTCTCGACTCATACTTCACGTTGAGTTGAGTTGAGTTGAGTTAATAATAGACAGGCTTTCAGGCACAGTCTCGATATAGACTGAAAATGTGCATAGCGTGTACCAAATGTGTTTCAGGTTTCTGTAAAGGCATAAACTGTGCTTATTAGTTAGTGATGTAGTTGTATCTTCTGTGTTTGTGTTGTTATTAACTTGGCTGTAGAAGTATTTTGTGTTGTTTGGAAATTGAATATTAATTAATTAAATAAAATTCGTTAAATGAAAATTGATTAATTATTAAAAGAATGTTTTAAGAGGGTTTAATTCCCAATCGAAGAAATAAATTGTTCTTATTGCCTCACTTTTATAAGAAGATAAAGAACGGCGTTAAATTCTGCTACTCAATTCAGTCTCAGAAACAGCGCAGTAAATGAGAAAAATAGTGTCCTAATAATGGACTCTGCTGTATCCGGAATATAACGTGGAAGTAAACATAAAAACAAAAAAAATAGTTACATGCCGTCGGTCGGAACGTAAGGAACGGATGTGCCTTAATGGAAACGGAGTATCTTAACATTGGGTTCCCAGGTTCCTCTCTCTTTCCTGCAATGTAAAAAACAATAATTCCCAGAACATAAACCTCACAGACATAAGTCAGTTATTAATAACCAAGTTAACAAAACTAACTATATAAAATATGATTTATAACTAATATGAGCTTTCAGAACTCTGTAGTTAAAATGCACCGTCGTTGTAACATTACTTCACTTGATTTCATTATGTATAGAGCTATTGCAACTCGGCTGGTTCACTTACTTCGTATTATACTGTTATTCATACAAAAGGTTTATGCATTAGTGTACTAATGTAATAAACCTGGTGGTCTATGGTCGTGGAAACTGGTAATAATTATTCAGTTTTTTTCACATTCATTTTTTTTCCTATAATAGAGAAAGGAAAGAGAAGCGAGAATTCTGCTTAACAGTTTTCAAGATATTATGAGTTGAGAGGCGGACTCGATGATGCGTTGCCCCTGATATTTATTAATATAACGCACGCAAACTTAAATTTGTCAACTTTGTCGAAACCTATAAGATATTATAAAGATCTTAATAAAGTAAGTTAGTCCCCGTAATAGAAATTAAACCCACAACCTTTACGTTTACAAACGTAAGTCCCGCTTGTCCCATTTAACCATGATAGCCTCGAAGACAGTACTTCATTAATAGTTCATTATATTACCATACTAATTCATCCCAAACTAAACTTTTCCCACGGGACCCTTTATTATGATCCCGCTACTAATTATAAGTGAAGTATCTTCGAAACTTTGATAGCTGATTCAGAATTCATAGAGCCGTGAGGGCGAGGCCTTGATTGTTCCAACAGAGGATTGTAGGTGAAGGACAGTAGAGTAGTTAGTTTCTTTTCACTTTTATGATTTTCTACTTTGATTAAAAAGTTATGCGCAGTTCAGTATACCCTATTCTCTAAAAAAGCTCTATGAAATAGCATCAATAAATTTTTACTCAAATAGAATTGAACTTTAGTCCATAGATATGAACAAATATTGCGCGGAAAATCTAACCACCGTTTATATACCGACACCAAAAAAACTAAAAAGTATATGTATTAATTTATAATTATATGTATTCATAATAACATTTCCTCAAATAGAAATGGAATCCAAAACTAGGGTCTAATACTAGAGGATATCTATTTTTCCCCGTTTCTCCGCTCTCCGCTTGAACGTTGAATGGCGGAACTCAACGCCCCATATTATCGTGCCAGAACAGGGATATGATAATAATTAATTTGTAATAATAGGCACCAAACCCATAACCATCGCGTTAACAAACAATCGCTGCGCCATTGTGCTACAATGACTTACATTAAAAACAAAACTTTTGAAGCAGAAAGGACGAAAAATCTACATAGCGCTTCTATTTCAAAATTACATTTGCATTTAACAGGTGAATTTATTACTGCTGTATATTTTTTAATATTCTTTTAAATTGTATGCAAATAGTAAATAAAATAGAAGAAAGTATATAAATTGGAACAGTGTATATTTATTATGCAGCATGTGCTTACTATACTAAATAATAGTGAATTTTAATTATTTATATCTTTTATCAGGTCCTCGCTGTATTCTGTACATACAAATGTAGGCAGAGAGACCCTGGGAATCCAGTGTTAAGATCTTCCGGTTTTCATCACTTAACTTCCGTATCCCACTTTCCGTCTAATTTTCGAGGCGTTGCGTGTTAAGTGGTGGAACTCAACGCCACGTTTCATCTCTATATTTATGATAGTAGTAGATACATATTCTTCTTTATTAAATATTTTATTTCCCCCGAGTGGAAATGTGGTATGATAGTGGAAATACCGAAATAGTTACAAAAACACCATAGTATTTGGCGCTCCAATATTTTCGAGTTGGTATCAAACCACAATCGTCGTGTTTATAATCACACACTTGTCCGCCTCCTACGACGGTCCTCAAATGAAGCAGTCAAAGGTATATTATAAGGTAAAATTTGGACTTGGGTGAAGTATCACTAAATTCTCTTTTTCACAGCTAAATACAAGAAACAGACAGAAAAAGAACAGAAAATCAGGAAGAGAATATTAGGAAATTATATATACAGAAATACTTACAAAGATTATTTTGTTAACTTATTTTTATTTGGGAACAAGAAGTCTTATGAGAGAGAGCTTACAGAGCGTCCTAAGAGGCACGTCTAAAGCAATTTACACCACCTTCAAGTAGTTTGTATGCCAAATGTTCTAGCATTATTGGTATTATACAATTCAAATGTAGCCAAAGCAGAGATCGTAAACCTATTTTAAATATGCTCTCGTTTTAACATAACATCTAAAGTTTATTCTAGTTATGTCATATTGGAAAAATAGTAGTATTGTAATAACTACAATATTTTGAGGCAATGGGACAAGAACAAAATGTCATCCATGGACAATGGATGATATTTTGTCATGGGACAATGGAATAACGTCTGGCTGTAAGTACAACGTTTATGAGTTCGATTTCCACTTGGAGGAATGAATTATTTTTACTTTACTTTCGTTACAAGCTGCGCGCTTTAAGTTCCGACACCCAACACGCAATTTTTTGAAAATCGTGATTCGTGGGGAGCGTTGGGAGCACTAGGCACCCATTACCCACCTTGCTATTTATGGAAAAGCAAAGTTAAAAAATAAAAGTAATATTGGCTCGATGCAAGTCATTTTCAAATCCTGTTCCTCTTGGTTATTTTTAGATATACTATTTTTTATTGTTTATTATTTTTTTGTATAAATTATATGTATTTTTTATAATAATTACAAGTACCAAATAATCAGAAAATAATTATAGTAACATAAATAATATATTAATTATAATTAATTTATATTATGAAAATCTTTAGAAAAAACAAAATGTAGGTCTTTAATAAATATATAAAACAAATAGAACAAAATGTTTTTCATTTCTGACCAAATGCCTGTACCTTTCTGTATTGGAAGACGTCCAATGCTAAACCTTGGGCTTTAAACCTAGACCTTTACGTAACGTGACCTATTACATTGCGAGACTGAATTTCTAGCAATACTGACTTAAACAATTCTTTGTTTTAACTGAAATAACTGCCAGTTTTTTTTTAGCCTCATATTGTATCTCGCATATAGCAGGGTAGGCAGAGGGAACCTAAAAACCTAGTCTAAAGACACTCCATTCCTTTTTCATGTCTGTTTCTCACTTGCCACCACATTTGCCTCGACACCAGAGCGAAGAATTGAAAATGTTAAATATTTAATTTTCTCGAGTTCCTACTCGAGTTGGATTACCCTAAATGATAATGATTGAATGATTTACTGATATTAATTACTTTTTATTCTGCAATTGCATTTTTCATAATACCTTTGAACATATAGTAGTTTATATCAAAACAATTAACGTGATGTAATAAAGCTTATGAGCAGTGGCGTAGCTAGGGGGTTTCGGGCATTAAAAGGAAAGGGGCATCAAAGTTGACGATTATTTTTTTTTAAAGGGCATCAAGTCCCAAGCTACGCCACTGCTTATAAGCTTCCTCGATGAATGGACGATCCAACACGAAAATATTTATTAAACTCGTATCAATAGTAACTGAGATTAACTCGTTCAACCAAACAAACACTTCAATTTAATTATATTAAATATTAGTATAGAGTATAGATCAGCAGATTTTTTTATAATTAAAAAAATATCATTCATTTATAACCATCCAAAGAGGTATCTCATGCATAGTGCCGTCAGTTAATTAGCAACCAATCTGTTCACTTTAATTAATCAATGAATAAATTAATGAGTATTAAATTTTATTTTCATATTAATGAAAAAAATTTGCATAAGATTTTTACACTTATATTAATATATGAAAATTGTATATTATTTATCCTTAGCTATGACTATATCGGCAATTTGTATATAGAAATAAAATGTGTAAAACGAGATGTGAGAGTCGCTAAGAAAATAAAATAATATGTATTTACAAGAGTAGAATTTACAAATCGACCAAATCGATACAAACAAAACGAACGAACGAAAGCCTACACAATTCAACGGAATGTGGGGAATTGGAGTATCAAAATGAGAACGGAGTGTGTCACTATTAGGTTTCTTTGTGAGGGATCCAGCGTGATGCTAAAAAAAACTATGACAGGAAAAAAGAGAGTAAAACAGTTACAAAAATAAAAAAGTAGTACACTCGAGCGAATCTTGTAGTAAGGAGCTAGCAATTATATTAAACAACACTCTGTCTTCATAAATTTGCATACTGGCTGCTTAGCTAGCAGCATGTGAATAATTAACATAGTTTATTTTCATAAAGTTTACACGGTAAATTTTCTAAAAAGACCATGGCAACATACGTTTATAATAATTACTATATAATTACATATATTAAGGCCCGTGGTGGCGCAAAGATACAACATGAACCTGTAAACGCGACAGACTGTGCATTCGATTCCCACAAGAGAAAATGAAATATTCAAAAACTCTCTAGCTCTGGTAAAGAGTACTATCACTCAAGTTTGCTTACTTTTAGTAGTTATTTTTAAAATCATTACCTTTTGGCTATAATATAATAATAGGTTTAAACGAGAGTTAACAATGCATAAGGATACATTCCCATGACGCCGCACTTGCACCTCGCGGAATCGAACAATAGTGTTTTAATATTTTGATGATTTAACTGTTTCGAATTAATTAAAATTTTAATAAAGATTCTCTGTCTTCGAATTACTTTAAAACGGAAAGGTTGTTTATAAAATTAAATAAATAATATTTCTCGCCTGAGTAATTTAACTCGAGCGAAGTGAATTTTTACATAAAATTCTTTTATTCCTAGGTGCCTGATGGATAGACAACGCATAGACGAACCCAATGGACTTAGAACGTTGATATTTGTTTGAATTGGTTAAGTAGTGTCTGGAAATTGAAATTACTAAGGAAACAAGTAAAAAAGGGATTATCCAAATTTAAGTCTTAAACACCACACAAACAAAGTTACGGGCGACAGCTAGTATTTTGTAAAACTTATATTAAATAGACATTATATCTCGAAAATTGAGGATTGCGTGGGGAACAGATTCTTCTAACACAAAGTTCCATCTGCTAAATCCATGATAATGTGAAGCTCCAAAAATGTATAAAATATTATTTTATATAAAAGAAGTTAATTTTCAAATATCATAAGTTAGAACAAACGCAAATAAGATGCAAAGTAGATTTCCAAGAAATACATATCTCGGTAACTAAAACCTTTCACTGGTATTCTGATCTTTTTCACTTTCAGCTTTACACGAATTTTCGTTTAAGAAATATGCCATTTAAGTAAAGATGTTTGAAAAGGGTTATGGAATTTTTATTGAATACATTATATTAACTGTATAACCAAAATCTTTCAGAAATCTTTACAAAGCAGGTAAGTAAATATATATACTATAACGTCCTAGCGAGAGTTTTGGATTCGATGCTCACTCGAGGGAATGAAATGAGTCTGAAGAGTTTGTTTAGTTGAAGGTTTGGGTTGAGGAAGTACTAGTTCGAGTCAAATTTTTTTAGGATAGTCTATTTCTCGAAAAAAGTAAATAATTTCGATTTTATCCACAACGCTTACAGTCAGAATTTCCTTATAACAATGGTGATGCCACCTGCCATATACAAGTCTTAGTTATTTTCATTTGACTACGGGAGCGAAGGCACAACGTAGTAAGGAATATTTTAATTCGATTTTATTAATTCCTCGCTGGTGCGTACCAATGGTGCTCATCAAGATACTTCCGTGGAGGATCTTAATGGGAACGGAGTGTCTTTACGCTAGGTCCCCAGGTGCTCTCTGCCTACGCTACCATGTACCTACTGGATATAGCGTAAAATAAAAAAATATATAAAAATAACCTATATACTTTTAAATTTAAATTACTATTAATTTTAAATGATCAGATAACATTTCAATCTTGTAAAAACATTATAAATACTGATAAAAGATGATTAAAAAAAAACAGTGATAAATGAGAATTAACCAATCATTTATCTCATTAATCGACAATTAAACATACCGTTTTTCGTAAATTAAAAAAAAATTTCAATACAATTCATCTCGTTCCATATAAAATAAAGGAATCCCTTAAAAACGAACAATGCTGGATATTATTGTATGTGAAAATCAAACAAAACTCGGGATAAGTCGCAAACAATGGACCATAAAAGTGAATTTTTAAAAAAATTTAAATTGAGCTCTTGATTCAATCACAATAGCTAAAACGGTATTATAATGCAGGGCTATATAAAGAAAAGGTATTTTTACAAAAAAAAAGTACTCGACGCGTGCTTTGTAAATGCTTGTTGGCTACAGTTCAAAACTAAAATGTTGTATTTTAATTTGTGTATGTAAATAGAAAGCTAAGTGTCCGTGATCGCTGATTCTATTATCCATCGTCGACCGCAACGTTTTTGAATTAAACTTTAATATGAAATATGGGGAAACCCGGTGTTTTCCTGATTCCGTACAAATTTAGAGAAATACTCTCAATCACAAGATTTTCATATATCTTTGCTAATAAAAATATGCTAAAATGTCAAAGTCAAAAGAACCCATCGTGGCTTTTAGAAAAGGAGGAGGTTATCAATTCGACTTTATTTATGTAAAATCATATAAAACGTTCACCCACTTTCCGCCGAATTCTGGAGACATAGTGTGTTGAGTAGCGGACCTCAACGCCGCGCTTTTTTCGACACCAGAGCGAGAAAATGGTAAGTAAATATTTAATTTCCTCGAGTGGGGATCGAACCCACAACCAGACGCGTTTACAGTCACACTTCGTGCTCCTGCGCCAAGACTGGCCTCATATATTGTAAAACAAAATATTTATAATATTAATTGTATAATAGAACTATTAATGTAATATCACTTCTAGCAACGTATATATAATTTTGTCATTTAACCCGAATCGTTAAGTTTGAGTGGCGCCCTAAAGTGTTGTAATTCGTAACGATCTCGCCGGCAATCGAGAATTTACTGCGAATTGTTTTGTTAATTAAGCCTCCTGTAATAGGAAATTAATACCGACTTTCGATAGATGTAATTAATTTAATTAAGTTATTTAATTTTGTTAGCTTAGTTTCGTGTTTTAATTCATTATTTTGTAGCCTATTGTTTCAAGTTATATCTCGCTCGTAGGAGGGTAGACAGAAGGAAGCTGGGAACCTGGAACCTAGTGTGAAGACACTGCGTTCACAGTAGGACAATTCCATTCCACGCTTTCCACAAAAATCTCGAGTGCCTCGTCATTAGACCGAAAAGACCGACCCGGACGATGGACTAGTAATTAAAGTATTAAATATTTTACTTTAATTTGTTTTGCCAAACCAAAAAAAAAATTAAATCAGCACAGATTTTTATAAAACTTGAAATTTAGATTTTTAAAAGTATTTAATTGAACACGTGTTTCGTCGTTTCCTAGAATTCTCCCCCTAAGGGTGACAATAAGGAGTTGAATGTTTGTATAGATTTTTTTTTTAAATCGGCACCAATTTTTATAAAATTGGAAATTCAGACTCTTAAAAGTATTTAATTGAACACATGTTTCATGGTTTTCTAGAATTCTCCCCCTAAGGGTGCAAACAAGGGGTTGAAAAGTGTATAGATTTTTTTTTAAATTAGCACTGATTTGTAAAAATATTGAAATTTAGACTCTTAAAAATATTTCATAGAACACATGTTTCATTTATTAGAATTCACCCCTAAATAAGCAAGCGAAGCTGCGCGCGTCCGCTAGTAGGTATATAAATATATTATAAACCTAGTAACGTAAAACTTAAATATTAAAACAATATTATAATTAAACAAACGACACAAAGTTAAAATGGTTTATTAAAATAATATGATATTTTCTACCCCCATTAATCAGGGCGCAGATTGGCGGCACGAGAGTTATTTTCAAAGCTCAGCGCTGTCGTACACTGATGACTTTATATTTTTTCTCGCAATACCGCGGTTTATCTTCTTGTAGAAGAGCAAGCAAATGAAAATAATTCATACCACCAAGTGGAATCGAACCCACAGCCGCCCGATCGACAGCTGACTATGAGAGTCAGACGCTGTGCCATTGAGAGATGACAGTCTTTATAATATTTTTTTAGCTTCACGCTATTAAGCTACGCTTACAGAGTAGGCAGAGGCAAATATAGAAACCGCGGCGTTAAGTTCTGCCACGCAACACGCTATGCCTCTAGAAATCAGCGCAGAGTGTGCATTAGTTTCTAAAATTCCCTCTGCTAATCCTGCTAAATCACGTACAGCGTGAAGAAATAATCTCTCTGCCTACCCTGATAGAAATGAGAATTACGTGACATGAACAAAAGTCACTATGTTTTACATACATGCTACTCGTATAGTATCTCATTATTAACAATTTATGGAGAAATCTCTACAGTGTGCGTAACCTCTCACTGACAATGATAAATTACCTATACCTATTTGCTGTATTACTTTCAAAGATAAATACTTTGTCAATTAAACCTTTACGTTAAAATATGTCCTACATTGTAATTATATTATGAAAATAATTGGTATTCTACTATTGGTTGGCCCTACAGTGGCAATGTCGGCGATGGCTGTGGGTTCGATTCCGATTCGGGGACTGTTACTATTTCTTTTTGTTTGTTTTTTAGCTTCGCGCTAAATCCTACACATAGGTAAACTAGGTAAACTAGTGTTAGGACACTGTTTTTTCTACTCCGTTTCCCACTTACGCAATACTTTGGTAAGTAACATTTTGATTTGTCTAATAACAATAATGAAAAAAATTAAAATTTCATTTCCTGGAGTGGGAATTGAACCGACAACCTGTCACGTTTAAATACACTCTTATGCCCGTGAATGGCCATGTATTAGTACCTACATTTATTAAATAAATATAATCAAGCAAAATTTACATGAAATTTCACGAGATGTAAATTGTAATCTCTTCAAAAGTACCCTCCAAGTACGTTATAACGCGCGGCATTAAACAACTTAATCTTACGAACTTAAGTGAACACTATCATGTAAACGTTTCGAAAAATTTGCATAAGCCCTCTCCGAGTGTACTTGAGTGCATTTAAAACAACCACACTAGGAGGTGCTGGTGACTGATGATGAGCTATGATATTTATAGTAGTAAACTGGTAAGTAACTAGTATAGTAGTAAACCGGTCTGGGAAGTTCATTTAAAATATTTTATTTTTAATCAATTTTCGTTATGACGTATCGCTTATCCAATCGCGGCCCTGGGGCACAATGTAAATGTGACAGGCTGTGGGTTCGATTCCCTCGAGCTCGTTGCTCGAGCTCATGAGAGAATTAAGCTAAAACATCGCTGAATTGGTCGAAATAATTATAAATGATCATTGTAAAATAGTTGAGGCTGATGTGGATATAAAAAGAGGTTACAAAATTATTTATTTCCTATTTGGTTTTAAAATATATTTCACCACTTTCCGCATAATTCTTAAAACATTGCTTATTCAGTGGCGGAACTCAACGCTGCGGTTACGTGGCCTATATTTTTAAACATATAAAAGCGTTAATTCAGAAGCCAGGCTTAAACTACAAGTCGGGTCTGTATCATGCATGGAGCTGCACGTCTCAATCGTTCAAACATCACATTATGCGGCGTCACGAGCCCATGTCTTAGTTCCTGTGTACTTGTTTACTTGTTACCCTATCCTTGTATTGATAGTTAAGTAGGTCAACGGGAAAGTAGGGTACGTAGGGAAGATCCTATTGGTGAGACAAGATATTTCGTTTCTAGTGTTTAGTGGTGGAACTCAACGCCGTGCCTATTTCCTCGAAACATTTTTCCATTTTGCTTATAATCTATCTATCTAATCTTATATTAGTATTTTTTTTAATTGTCGTAAAACTACTAAAACGTAAAGCTACGACAATTAAAAAAATACTAATATAAGAAATTCTTTTGCTGTGGCAATACACGAAATACGTGATCTATTCATGTTTAGAAAATGTTTGATTAAAAACTATGGTTGTGTCATCAAGTTCACAGCCTCCACATACAGCAAAAATGATCAACGTAGTGATGTATTACTAGTGTAGGTTTTAGCTGTATTGTGCACAGAGCAAGGTAGGCTGAGGGAACCTGGGAACCTAGTGTTTTTACAGCCACCCTTCAATATCATAAGCCATTTTCCAATTATGAGACCAGCTCTACGGTACCATACTAACCATACTAACTATCTAACCTACATAATTATAATTGCCAAGTTTCATGATGATACAAGAATAAGAAGAGCGTATATTTCAGATTATTATATTTTTTAACTGTGACAAGTAATTATAGCTAGATATAATAAAATCATATTAAAAATTAAGTAAATGTTAAACCTAATAACCCCTAGAGAAACAAAATGGAGTTACGAAACAATTTTATATGAGGGAATCTCCATAAAATATCCAAACATTCGAACAAAACACATATTTCATAGATATTTCAGCGTAAAATGATCTTGTTTTTGCCACGACCTCGGGCCCTACCATGTATGTATGTATGTATGTATGTCATACCTACCTCTATAACATACAGTGTGGGCGACATTAACATATTTTCGTTTTGCATATGCAATGCGGCTAGAATGTGATTTACAAAGGTCATGTGGAAAATAAAATTATACTATGTAAGCGTCGTTCCCTATATTGTATTTAGGTAGCCTTGTCTCTATGACGACGGGAGTAGGTTTGATTATCGGTCTCAACAATTTTTTACATATTAGGATTTTTTGTGTGAGCCTTACAAAGTGCTTCTAAGAAATCCTGGATTCCAATGTTTAAAAAATTCTTAGTAAGAATGATAGTCAATACGAAGTTTATATTAAAATTAGCTTTAAAGTTTACAAAATACAAACAAACTACAGCAGTTATCCCTAAATATAAATAATAATAAAAAATATATTTTTTTACAAAAAAGTTAAAAACAAACAAACAAAATCTCCTCTAAAACCAATGAATTTTATAAAGCAATTTCAGAACTAGCATTTTCATTTTCGTTAACAAGCTACGGAACGGCTTCCAACGGTCAGTACTTAAAATGAAAAACACTCTTGGATAAAAGAGGAGCAGACGTTGAAATAATTGATGCGGGAACCCATTCCGCTATTATGGTCATAATAAGAATACAAGATGCCTCTAATGTACGCAGCAAGTTTTGGATACCATTATATAGCTCGCGATTGGCTGGACCAGTAAAGGTTTGTCATACTGTGCAGATTTTAAAGTATTTTTTTTTATTTCCACACTTTATCTTGGAAATAGCAGGGTAGACAGAGAGACACTACACTTCGTTTTTTTTTGGTGATAATTGTACACATGCCTGGCATGTATTTTAGCAAACAGTAGAGAAATTACAATGTTATACCTACCATCCCTCTCACAACTAGTTTAAGCCGCGTACTAAATAACTTTAAAATAATTATTATACGAACTCCTAATTTGTATTCTTGTTTAGTTATATATGTATACAATTAATGTACTTTTCTTAATCTTAATGACATAATAATATTTAAAAAAATAACACCAGTCGTGGCGTAGGGGTATAAACGACTGTAAATGTGACAGGTTGTGGGTTCAATTCCCACCCGATGAAATGAAATATTTAATATTTTCATTTCCTTGGTAATGATGCAAAGCGCGGTGTTGATTTTCACCGCTGAATACGCAAAGCCTGCGGAATTCAACGGAACGCAAGTGTCTTAATATTAGGTTTCCAGGTTCTGTGCCTATCCTGCTTCATACGGGGTACTGCGTGAGTATAATAAAAAAAATTATTTATTAAACAATTGAAATAAGGCTATATAAAACACTTTACTGTGAAGAGTTAAAGGATTTTTTAGGGCTTATCGTGTGAAGAGGCCTTAAGCAACAACCGGCACATAATGGGGTAATTTAATTTTCTCACTACAGCCAGAAGGCAAGAAAGTAGATTTTACCTTCCTATCTCTTTAAATAGTCATTTCTATAAAGTTTTTATCGTTTGTGCGTATTTCGGATTTAAGTATCCGTAACATTTCAACGTTTATGTTGGGAATTAGGTCGTTTGGATCTGATAGCTTGCTTGTGATTCATAGTTAATTGAAGTGATTGTATGATAAAGGGAGCTGGTCATTTTTTTATATGAAACAGGTTTTTTTTAATAAAGGTAAGCATTAGAATGTCTCTAAAAATACTAAAATGACATAATCTTGAAACATGATTCTACTAGAGCCTCCTCCGAAGAACATTATAAAAAATATCAGTTTTTAATATGTTTACCCATGGAACTTAAAGTTACATGTTTTGAGCCTGTTGAGTAAAAAATGTCCAACCTGGATGGCGAATATCCATAGACAGTTTGTATTGTTTTCCATATGTGCCTGTCCATAAAAATCATATTAGGTGATTCTTAGATTAAGTAAAATCATATTAGTTGTTTAAATTTACGTGTTCATATTGAGAACATATATTTTTATATGTAAATCATCCGTAACTTCAAAGTTGAGTTAATATATGCTTACTTCCTTGATTAATTTTGAACATGCAAAACGCGTTTATTTGTATGAATGTAGGCAACTCGTGTTTACTTTAGAAACTGGAATGATTCGTTAGCGAGACTGAAAATATACGAATTAATTTCTTCATAGCAATCTACACATGGGGGTTAAGGATGTGAATAGTGTTGTCGATACTAATAATATAATACAAGTGTTTTTCTTGTTTTACACACTATAAACATATAGAGTAGACAGAAGGAATTTAGACCTTCTATCTTTTCGAAGTATCATTGAAGTATCATCATTACGCCGGAGAACAAACGTGTATGTGGAAATTTAATCATCTATTCGCACCCCATATATAGTAGGATAAGAGGAGACTTAACGTCGACACTTCGTTCCTCATTTCCGAGATATTACATGTCGAGTGATGGAACTTAAAGCCAGCTGAACTATTACCTGAGCGAGAATGAAAATATTTGATCCCTTTTCGCAGTAGTAATCAACCAGAGCTGTAGCGTTTACAGACAGATGTTATATCAGCGATAGACATAATAAATAATATTTTGTGCTACACACGCACAAAACCACCTTGTTCTTCATACATTCGATTATCCGGATTATCGATGATCCGAACGAATAACGATAACAATTAGTTCGGTTAATCGAGTTTCTAGTGTATATATAATAATTTTTATCGATATATATATGGAATCCCTATTAGTTGTTAATTTGCTCGCGAATGGCATTAGTGTTTAATTAAAAGTTGTCTTGCTTTCCAGAACATGCGGTTGACACGCTCTTATAAAATTGTACACGTATGACATTTGATCTTTACACTCTTAAATGATATCGAGATTTAATTGTTTATTTATACCATACTAATATTATGAAGCTGAAGAAGTTATTTATTAAGGTGTCTTATTCAGTTTCACGCTGCATCTCGCACATTGCAGAGTAGATAGAGGGAACCTGAAAACCTAGAGTTAAGACACTCCGTTCTCATTAAGATTTATATAATTGTATCCGTATGAATCTTGACAGACATAGGTAGCTTACGTGACAATACAACGAGTTGGTGTAACGATGGAGCCAGAAATTGAATTAAAAACTTCTCAGAGTTTACTAGTTCAGGCTTATTCACCTTATACCCTCAAACACATTATAGAACTTGCATCACTTGGTGTACAAAAGTTTGGATTTTTCGTTTTTTTTAATTTGAACAAATGTAATTTATATATGTTACATCTTTAAAAAAACCGGCCAAATTCGTCACAAGTCGCATACCGAGGGGTTGAGGGTAATTTTGCGGTGCTGTATTGGAATAAGCACACCAAGCTCTTTCGTCTTATACCTGACCTGATTTTGCCTCCCTTTAATTATGATCTCTCTTTATAGTGTCTAAATTTGCTTTTTTGCGATATAAACGACCATGTTTTTTTTAACCGACATCTGTAAGAAAAGGAGTTTATCAATTCGAATGTATATTTTTTTTAAATTTTTTTTTATGTTTGTTACCTCATAACTTTTGACTGGGTGAACCGATTTTGATAATTTTTTTTTGATTGAAAGGTGACGCTTCCCGTCTGTTTTTTATCCATGTCTGACAATGGTATCTATGAGAAAATCACATAAGTCTTAAATTTGCATTAGGTATGTGCGCGACAAATAGACGAATAACTCAATGTCGCGCAAACCGATTTTGATGATTCTTTTTTTATTTGAAAGGATATACTTCAAGGATAATTTAGTGAAAGTTTGGTTAGGTTCCGATTATGGGATCCGGTGAAAATTTAGAAAGTTTGTTTTTTTTGGTAAAAAATTGATTATACTGTAATAGTTACAAGCAAAAACTTTTTAAATTGATGTCAGAGGTGAGATTCCTGATCGTTGCATTTCTTTTCAACCAACCTCAAAAAAGAGGATGTTCTCATTTTCAACCAACTTCAAAAAAGGGAGATTCTTCATTCGCCCGAATACATTTTATGTATTTTCTTGTCAATATACCAAAATGTAACTTTGCACAAAAATAATACCTAATTAAATAAAGTTTTACTTAGGACAACCACAACCACTCGTTGACAACCACTACCACCACCATCACCACTCGTTTAAGAAGCATCATTTTAAGATCTACCCATCACTAAAAATCGTAAAATAAATTAATTTTTAACAAAAACAAAAACCGACTTCTAACAACGAACTAAAAAGTGAAAAATAATTTTACGAACATGTTATAATTTTGAAGTCGGTGTCAAGCTATTGCTATTGCAAGCTACAACACCTTTACTACAATATCTAATTACTAAGCCTGTTTGTTTTACTTGGCACCGACGAAAAATTATAAAATCTTTGTATAATTATTTTTCACTTTTTAGTTCGTTGTTAGAAGTCAGCTTTTGTTTTTGTTATAAATTAATTTATTAAATAAACATAGAAGTACGAGTTTTCAGGAACTGACAGACAGACAGACGGACAGACAACAAAATTATGTTGTAAGGGTTCCTTTTTTTCCTTTGGAGATATGTAAGGTAGATAGATAGATATACAATAATAATAGTAAGTACCTGCTACAAAACATAAAAAATATAGTTGTTTTCTGCCTCCAAATTCAATACCTACGACAATTTGTGTTTATACAAAGCTTTGGACCTATCCATCAAAGAAATAAAAAAGTTTTATACACAACTTTGTCCTTGGAAAAAGGATGATTGTCACTCTTCCCAAGTTCACATCTCAACAAATCTTTCCTTAAACAATGTAGGCGTGAAAAAAAATGGAATAAAATAATTCCCAATTTTTTTTTCGTTTCATTATTAGAAAAGAAAACTTACTTCGTAACTCGATTTTCCACTTTATACCAATAAGTTGTAAAAATTATAACATACTGTGTCTATTCAACGAAGTGAAATTTAACGCCAAAATAATTGTGTTCTGTGAGGTTCGTCATAATAATCTAAGGCTAGATTAGTCATTCCCTCGCGTAAGCTGGAGGCAGTATTTTCTAAATCTACGCCATAAAAACTATTTCAATTATATTTTATGTCAATTCGATTTGTCTTGAAATTTAATAGATTGTTTTGTTTTCAGTGTCTAGAACAGCAATAGTAGTTCGCAGCAATAGTGTAAATAATCAATTTAAAAAAAACCACTAAATATTGGTTGACTTGTTATACATATTTATTAATAGTGTATGGCAGCCACGACTAATCGCAGCATTGCTTTTGGCTAAACTACATAAGAAGACGTATTTATATTGAATGTATTTAAATACTTTTATTACAAAATCAAGACAATTAAACTGAGCTTAATAGAATTAGTATTCACTAATTCATAAATTCATAATAATAAATATATAAAAGAACATATTTTAATATTATTACTATTTATTTCGTAATATCATCCCGTCCCACTGGTCAGTGGACTCCCAATAAAAAGTCTACATTAACATTCGCACGGCGTATAATTCCGTCGATCGGTATTATTTTCTCGTTTTACCAAAATTGTGAATCGGCAACGTCGCAAAACGAATTAGTTGAGAAATTTTAAAAGGATCAATGCCTAATAATCCAATATCGAATGAATCGCCCGTAAATTCGTAACGAACGTGACTTGCATGAGAATGGAGTTTCTTAAGAACACTACGCGAGGAAAGCTTTCTTGACGTGTACAGTGTAATGTGGAACAGATGTTTTGTAAGTCAATATTCATATTGTAGAGCTGAATAGTTAGTTTGTTTTTGAGCGATAATCTCAGGAACTATTTGTATGAAATGATATTTTTTTATATCAGCTAGGTTAATTCTCGTCGTGTTACTATATAATTCACTATAACTGCGCTCTGATGTTACCTAGGTCACTTAGAATGAGCTCACGTTTCGTACACAATCCATTTAGTGGGCATACCCATGCGTATAAGCTAGTAGATTTAAAAAAGGTGCTAGCTTTATATGAAACGAAATCCAGTATCTATTCAACATACAGTTGAGGTCCTCATGCCTCAGTGGGATAGCTAACTGTAAACGCGATTTTTGTGGTTATATGTGCACTCAGCTATATAGTGGGATATTGTATTTGGGAGAAAAATCATGGAGTGAAAGAAAGGAGTGTCTTGATACTCTTGTCTCTTCACGATTTTTCTATTGTAGTAGAGTAGGCTCTCTTAGCTGTACTGTAGGATAAAATCCGATCAACTGCCATTAAATATATTAAATTGAATACAAAACAAATCTATTATTCAAACTACTCGACTTAGAACCATAGTTCATAAAGTCGTTATTCAGTAACTAACGTTTGTAAACTAAGTAACGATTGATACATAAGCCTCTAAAGACTTTGGCTGGCACGAGCTTTAAATCTAAATCCTCCAAACGTCATAGGAAACTAACATACAGCCTAAAATAACGGTGATAAGATAGTGTTGTCGAAGTTCGGACCAATACTGTGGCTAACTTAGACAGATAAATGAATAGTATGATCATATTTTTAGTAAATTCAAGTCGTCATAATATATCATCTGATGTAAAACGGGATGGTTATAGGTTCGATTCCTTCGCTTCGCGCTTTCGGAACACAAAATTGAGTGCCGCCTCGTTAGATGCATTATCCAAAATTGGACAGCGCGTGAAAAATGAAGTCTTTTAACCCGAACTTCTTTCTGTTTTATAATCATAAAATATCTTATAAAAGTTACTCTGTGTCTTCTTTCAGTATGCCGTCCTTAGCGAACCGAAGCGCATTCGAGCGGTGCATAATATTATACGTCACATTACTACTATATCATTAATCCTAACCATGACTTGTAGATTTCAATAGATTGGAAAGGAAAGGTGTTTCGCGGCAGCTTCTTAGGTCATCCCGACTTCGATTTAGGTAACGAGGCCATGTCTTCGGGGGAAAATGTCTGTCGTACCGGTATTGAAATTAAAACCGTAAATATCAAACAAATAAAAATTCAAAATTGATTTCTTAAAATATTCATTAACTAGGTATCGTTATACTTGAAGGCTCCCAGTGTTCTCTTACTTACTTACTCATAATCATATGACCTTAAAAAAAGAACAGCGACCAACTGTAAATGTGATGCGAAATTTTGTTAGATTTTCTTTATTTTTTTAATTGAATATACATACTGTAAGGTACAAAGGGGTTAGAATCAGTAAGAAATAAATAGAAACCAATAGAATTAAATTTTACAATTAATATCTACTAATGAACATTTTTACCATTCGTATCGATTAATGTATATTTGTTAATAGATATATCAAACGAATGAATTTCAAAAGCGATGATTTCGCATATTTATTCCTGTAATGGAGCAAATATTGGAATTTGAAATACTTGTGTACCATAGTACATTCAAATTTCAAGATTCATAAATCTTTTAGGTATAACTGTTTACATTAGTTTTTTATAAATATGGAAACTAAAACACGTTTAACAAACAGTAAATATAGGTAAAATCGGTATAAAAAATCATCTGGGGCCAGTAATGACTCAGGGATAATTGCGTGCGTTCGTAAATATGATTTTCTTATTTATTTAAAGACCAGTATGTTTTTTAATCCACGGTACATAGTATTGAACGTTTACATAAAATCCAAGACGTACTTTGTCGCATTCCTCGCCACCTATGTACGAAGCAAGGCCTATGACAGTATCGCCGCTAACTAAAGGACTACCTGAATCTCCCTGAAAAAATTAAAATTATTTATTAATTTATAAGGAAATTCCAAATACGAATTTAATACTATATATGTATGGACAAAGAGTGTGCCTAGTAGTAGTTAGTATAAATAATTTATAATATGTCATAAAGCCTATGGCCGTATATTATATTGGTCAAATGCAGATAATACTAGCATAGTGCCTTTTAAAGTCGATAATTGTCATATCCATGGACATTTTGATCTATTATCTTGTAAAGAATAAAGTTATTATTTGAAATAGGCATAGAGATACTAATGCTAAGTTACTCATATTCCCATATTCAGCCTAAATTAGCAAGAATTAACATGTTGAGTAGTTGAACTTAACCCTGCATTTTGTCTATCAGAAAGGAGAAATAATATAATTAAAATATAACCATTATAATCTAGTTAATTAAATTTGCAATGAAAAGACACATAGAATAGCATATACTAGCATGGATGTTACAGTGAGAATTAAGAAGAATTTGCTCAAATGATTTGGGCACCGAATTATTGATAAGCGGATGAGTGATAAAAGAATAGCAAAAAAATATTTATGCAAGAAAAGCGAATGATAAGCCAGGCAGAGGGTAATCTTCGAAAACTCAGTTGATGTCGATGATACTGGAGGAAGGTCACATAAGGGGTATATTTGAATAGATTGATGACAGTGGATAAGGCGGAAAACGTGTGCAGAGACCGTAGCGCTTGGCGCTCCATTCTCTCTGGCCACTCCGCCAGTAATAAAGCGTGAAGCTATGTATAAAGCTATTATAGTCAGGCGCAACTTCTCTATCCCACGACGGGAATAATTTTTTTGGTGTTATTTGATATATTTCTGTTAGCCCCATTATTTTCAAATGAGGATTTATATACCGAACTGTATATGTATTCTTTTTAACTTACTTGGCAAATAGTAGGCATGTTAGTCTCCCGTTTGGCACATATATTGGTTTTCTCAAGATACTTGACAGTTTGTCTTCCAAAAAAGTCCAACAATTTACTTGGTACTAGATCAATACATTGTGCAGGTGATAACCTAACAAGATCCACTTTTTTAAGTTTCTGAGATAATTTTCCTGTCTGAACACAAGCAAAAAATTAACTTTATATGATTTTAAAACAGTTTAAACGCTATTTTGGAACTTTCACATATTTACTGTAGTGATTGTGAATTCAATTTCCATTTAGGGGAATGATTATGTCTAAAAATTAAACTTTTCAAGACTACTGCATAAAGCAATGCCCTGTATAAGATTTCTTTCACCTTGCCGTATTCTAAAAATGGAAGGACTTTGGGGATCTTTATATTTTAAAATAATATTCAATTAATAAAATTAACTATATTAAACAAAGACAATATTTAACAATTAACACTCCACTAGTGAAAATTTATGTTTAAAAAATTTTTAATATAAAACCTTACCTCATCTATACCTCTTCCCACAAACAGAATATTTTTATTAAAGCTCGTAGACATATCACTTGGAAGCTTGATTTGACCGATTTTTTTCGAAAATGTCAAGGGTATAGAGAGCTGTATTAAGGCCACATCATTTAGAGGCAACCCTAAATGTAATTTATAATTCTCATGTATCATTATTTTCTTGTATGGATATGCTATACTGTTACTGAAATATTCCCCACCCACAAATAGATAATTCTGCAGTCCAAGGCTAAAACACACATTTCTTTTTGTTTCACGCTATATTTTTTATATCAAAAGTTAGAAAGCTACTTCTATCTACTTTAATCTAACGCTACTTTATCAAATATTTGAGACTTTGTGTCTTATGTGGAGGAACGTAACGCTTTGTCTAATTATCAGAGCAAGAAAAATATTTTTTCCCCCGAATCGATATCGAACCAACAACCGTCCCATTTACAGTCAAACGAGATGCTTCTGAAACTGTATTCAAAGATAAATATTGACATCACTGGAGGATAATTGAGACATGTTTAATTAAGTGCAATGATGGTATATGGAACTTATACTCAATAAAAATATTTAAAGAGAAGGTGAGATTTTTGTGAATACCATGTATGTATGGTCTCTCTGTTAACGTGACAGATGTGGGCTCGATTCCGTCTCGTTGGTATAAAGTCTTTCAATTTCCCCATTCTGGCCAAAGACAAAGCGCAGCGGTTAACTCCACCACACGGATGTCTTGAAAATGTTTTGAAAATTGGGGAATGTAGTATTTTCAAAGGTGTAGAACTTTTTGGCTCCCTCTGTTTACCCTTCTATTTGCGGAATACAGAGAGATGCCAAAAAATTTTTTAGTTTAAATTTGAAAAAAAAATATTAATGTAAATAGATAACCAATACTTACTTAATATCAGAAACACAGTGAGCTGCTGTTAAGATCCAAACGTCAGATATAATAGCTGCACCACAGCCTAAGAGTCCAGCGTAGTATGGATGATCTTCTATTCTGACGTCTTCTCCATACAAAATACGTGATTGTATGGAGTAGGCTATAGTAAAGAATAAAAGAGTAAAATTACTAATCATTGCCCGCAACTTTGTATTGCTTGGACTTTAAGACAATGAATACTCTCATCTTTTCTCGTTTCCACAGTACTGTCGAGAAGAAGAACAGAACTTATATACATTTTCGGTGAATGGTACACGCCAAATTTCAACTTCCTAAGTCCAGTAGTTGTGTCTGGGCGTTTTCCGTCATTCATCAAACAAATTTCTAAAAAATATGCCTCCTATCCCAAATACCTCCTACGAGAAAAGTTTGATTCTTTTTTACATTATTATTATATTCCCCCTACTTACTCTTTTAAATGGAAGATACAGCGTGAAGCTAATAAATAAATTATAAAATAAAGTGCAAATTAAAAAGAAACTCACAGTCATCATCCGCCAAAACAGAAATGAATAAAAAAAAGAAAAACAACGCGAACATTTTGTCGTCCACTCTATTAAGTATTAATATGAAATGTACGACCAATGAATATTACTTATTTTTTATATATCTATTAGAAAAATGCCTTTTGATGATTATTATCGTCGATGGGTATTCTGAGAATTTGAAAAGTGCTTTAAATATAATAATGATTTATTTGTTTACAATTTGTTGTGCATTCTTGAGATTCTACAAACAATGGTTACATATTTAATATCCAGCGCGACGATTTGCCTGTATGAAACATATACTGGCATATGTCCATATGGCCATAATTATAATTCAGTTAAAACGTAACACTAATTTCATTATTTCAGATTTAAATCAATCCGGTACATGAACGGTTTCATAACTTGAAAAGAATAGAAGAGATCACTACAAATAAAGTTAGGTTAAGTTAAGATAATTTTCTTATATATTTTCTATTACTCGGACTAACTCGTTAAGTACCAACCAATCTAAGAAAACTTCTCTATCATAATTATATAGGTAAAAAATTAAAGCGACTGCTACTCACTATTTCTTCTGGCTTTCTATATTTCTATAATTTTTTTTTATAATTGGTCTATAATTTACTCCATCTAAAATTAAGGTATTTTTTATAATTAAAGGCAATGAAAGAATTTCAAAACAACGCTAAGTATGTCATGATTTATTTATTTATTTTCAACGGCACTCATATTTAAAAAATATCATGAAACTATTTACCGTAGTGACGCACGTGGGAATATATGTATAATTGCACACGCAAATTATATGGTGACCGACCAGATAAGGAATAATAAATAGTAATAAATAAATCTTTATTCTCTATTCTCAAAATTGGTCTTAATAACATTTAACAAAAATCAGCGGCGAACAGTAAAAAAGCTAATGTGTTCAGACTGCATTCAGAACTCATTTCTCATAACTCATTTTTGCAGACCTCTCCTAGAAACAATGATATTCCTGTGAAAATAAAAAAATGAGAAACAAATGTAGCCTATGTTCATCCCAACATCCTCATGTATCTCTATATGAAATTTTATCACAATCGGATCAGCGATTTTTCCGTGATTATATCACAGACACAAACATGTCTGGGTATAACATTTTAATGAAATATACGAAAAGTACATTTTTTTATGTCATCATAAGTGACATAAATATATTATTGCCGCGAATATTACTCATTACGAAGCCTGATCCCATTAGCTATTCTCACAACTCAAAGGCCGAATATTCGGTTACACGCTTTGATGTCGACAATTTTTGGTCTGACCTGAACAAAATGTAAGAAAAATTCTTCTGAGGATCGAATGTAAATTGGACATCTGATAACTCTGTTATCAATTTAAGATCGAATTGAGATTTTCAATCGTATTTTTTATTCGAGATTAATGAAAAAATTTGGGTAATGTTTACAGGTTTCTTATGTTATTTATTATCTTACGTTCGTATGTATCTATACTAATATTATATATCTCAGGAACTATTTAGGATTGGTTCGTACTGTATAAATATTTTTGGATTTTTGAACTTGATAATCCTTTTGAAGGAAGGCTATAGACATTACGTACGAGAATCGTTTCTTTAGCTGCAGTCAAAGTTATCTCGGCCACTTAGGTGTATTGTGTCATAAGTGTGTCATCTCGAAAAATCGAGAATATCGTCTCAACAGCTGTCGTAAGTGTTATAAGGCAGAAAACAAAAGTTTAAGTAAGTACAACACAAATTAAAATATTGAAATAAGAAATATACAGTAATAGTGATAAACCACTTTATATTACACATATGGCTTAATTAAGCTCATTATTCTTAATTATAATTAACAATGGAAAGAGTATCAAAGTCTTAATTTAATAATGAAGTCACATTAATTTCTCAAACAAACTTCGATGACATACTCTGTCAGGACAATCTACTTTTCGAACTTAAATTTATGCCCATATCGAACTTGTTTACCACACGGTATTTTATAATAAGATTTCCCAAACTTTCATGTAAAATATATAGATTTTTAAGTTCACCTGGGAACCTGGGAACCTAGTGTTAGAGACTTTTTAGATTTTTAGAAGCATTGCGTGTTGAGTGGCGGAACTGAAGACTGCGCCTTGCCTCGTTACCAGAACTAGGATAATGAAATTGGTAGTTCGAGTAAGAATCGAACCCACGTCCTGCCGCGTTTATATTCGCACGACTACGAAGATGCTTGCTAATAATTTTCAAAATTCAACTAATAACCTTCTATTAACCGAACTTACAAATTAAAATAAGAAATATAAAAACAATTTAAATAAACATATTCATTTCAGAATTACAAGTACTGTAAATGTAAAGTAGTATAAACATATTCAACAAAAACATTTTAAATGCAAAATTTGAATAAACTTAGCATAGAAGTTTGAGCTTCGTAGGTTCTATTTAATTAATAAATTTGCCAGCGTATAATCTGAGCTCGCGTGGCAAAGGTAGAACATCTGAATGTGAATGTGACGGTTGTAGGTTCGATTCCCTTTCGGAAATGAGCTATTTTGATTTAAGCGCGACGTTGAACTCCGCCACTTAAATGTAGTATCTCAAATTTTGTGCGGAAAGTGAAGAATGGATTGGAACACTAAGTTCCCTCTGTCTACCCTACTACTAGCGTGAAGTTACGTGAAAAATGGCATAATTTGAGAAAATGAAAATAAAACGATTTCGTTTACGTTACCAGTACCTACAACAAATTCGCAAACATTAATCACCACAATTTGATGACAGACCTATAATATGGGAGGTAACCTCGTAACGTGGGTTCCGGGGATCATAATGGTACCCTATTTCAATTTACCTAAGAGCTCTGTGGATATAAAAAATTAAGCCAATATTCTTGTTAAGTGAAGTTTTTTTTTATTTACTAAGAATATTAAATTTTATCAGCGAATGATATTATTATAATGATTAATACGGTAAGATAAGGTTTACGGGAATATAAATATTTGAGGAACATTTTCTTGTCAGTTTGTTAGTGATGCAATTCGGAAGTATAAGATTGAACTTTGAAATGTCTGTCGGGCTGCAGGTTGCAACGCGATAGGTTGTGCACTGCACACTGTAGGGTGTGCAAGCACTGCGCCAGGATGGCCAGCCACGAGGGCCAAAAACCCTCTACTCACAATTTATGACGTGAAATCCATCTCAAAGCTCCACATGAAATGAATTGCTAAAGTTATTTATGAATATGAATGTTATATTAGAGTTACTGTGGAAATTTACAAATGTTTATAGAATTTCTCTAAAGTTTTCTCTGTGAATGAATGTATATTTGCATAAACAGCTTTATGGTATAACCGACTATTGGGCTTTATTTGAACGCTTTTTCACGTATAGCGGGACAGGTAAATAAAAATTAATATTAAGGTTGTTGGCTGTTAACACTTTAAAAATATTTTTTCAAATAGACAAATATTTTTACATAGTACCTGTACCGTGGCTGCAAGTACAGCGTAATCCACGTTAAGACCCATAGCGTAATACAGCCAATATCCTTCTTCAATAATCGAATACAAAAACAATTTGTGAATTCCTATCAATAATTCCTGAGATAAACGCGTTTAACCAAACAAAATCTTCAGCTTTATAACATTAGTATATAGTTAACAACGAAAAGTATATAAAATGAAATATCCAAATGTATTCCAATGTTTCTACATTTCAATACGTGTCCACTCGTATTGGGTTAAAATTGTGAGTTTGTGAAACAATACCAACTTTTAATGGGCCCAGAGGGCACCGGTTACTGCTTTTTGGCCGGAATCCAATTGAAAGTGTGATATAAAAGTTAAAGTTTGCTTAAATTTATTTATAACTTTTTTAATAAACGCCCGTATTACGATCGTGATTGTTGTACGTTGACGGTCTTTTAACCTTTAGGTTTATATTGATTTTTCTCTGTTTGTTGTCAACAAGTGGCATAAGCGTGTGACTCTAAACGTGTTATGGGTTTCATTCTCACTGGGGGGAATGAGTTTTCATGTCCTTTTCCTAAAAGTGCGTTGATGATTTTATCCACTAAAAAGTTTTCCATAAATTCCATAAATATTTGTATAGTTCAAGCGGGGGACGCCGCACGAGGGCCGCTGGTATATACTTATATTTTAATATAAAAAACTGAACAGATTGTTTGGTTGAATACGCTACTCCGTCCATTTATCAGGAGAGAGAGAGAGAGAGAGAGGCTTTATTACACTATGTTAACGGTGTCGATGTAACTAAGTTATTTCCATTAAACCAAGGATGCCACACCACAGAAAAAAAATAGTATTTTTAAAAGAAATTAAAACAATCAGTAGTATTAGGTATACTTAACAGAAAACGGTAGCTATTGATTTTAGGAGATCGTCGAACATCCTTACAGAGTAAGTGCATTACTGCCCCTTGTTTTGATAACAAATTGCCAATGACTCGAAACAAAAAAAATTGATTAACGTCGTGATGCGCGTATACTACCAATAGCGCATACAATATCCATTCTGGATCTAATAGCCAAATAAAATTTTGCACATTTTTTGTCTTTTAATATACGATCCCGCATATGCCAGGTTGGCAGGGCAGGCAAGTAAAGATATGACCGTTTATATCGCAAGAAACACGCATTTCGACACTATGAAGTGAATCAAAATTAATAGGGTACTTCCGGTTAACCTATGAAATTTGACAACTAGCCTCTACAGATAGTACTAGCTTAGGCAAAAAATCTGAAAATTATACATTTGTGCGTAAATCCTAAAAAAAAGGGGGCAAACATTTATTTTAATCGGCTAGCTTAAGTGAGGTAATCAATCTCGCAATTTCTCCCAATAAGAAGAAACTAGCCACAGCGACCTTATAAATGAAAATAAGACACTAAAGAAAGCAAAAATACATCTTACAAATTAAGAAACAAAAGCGCAAAGGTCGTGGGCGGCCTGTTACAGTTCGGCCAATATGATTAATAGCCTGGTCCCGTACGACATTAAAACGCCTCGACGACTTTCAAAATCCAATACATCATATCTTTATGTTCGTGCTGTCATAAAAATGTTGCTTGGAGCATGGAAGAGAAAATCCAAAAGAAATATTTCGAATCCATGAAATAGACTAACAAGATCTGTGACAGCTTATATATTGTATGGTATACTTGTAGTAATTAATGTCAAGATAAATTATTTCAAAAAGTTTGTATGTTATCGTTTGATTCATGCTAGGAGGATAACTTTATTTTATTTCCTCGCTTACACTATTAAGATTCCCTTTTATTTACGGTACTTGACGGAACTCAGTGCTTTGCCTCGTTACCATAGCGAGGAAGTGAAAATATTAAATACTTCATACTCCCCAGTGAGAATGAAACCTACAACTGCGCCAAGACGTCCTCAATTAAAATATAATGATTTGTCTACAAATTTATATGTTAACTAGTGGGCGCGCGCAGCTTCGCCTGCTTATTTGAACCCTTAGGGGTGAATTCTAATCAACCATGAAACATGTGTTCAATGAAATATTTTTAAGAGTGTAAGTTTCAAATTTTATAAAAATCGGTAGCCATTTAAAAATTTTTCCATACAAACTTTCAAACTTTATTTCACCCCCTTACGGTTAAAATTTTTCAAAATCCTTTCTTAATGGATGTCCAGATTACGAAAGTAAATATCTGTCTAAATTTCACGTTTCTAACATCAGCGGTTACGGCTGTGCGTGCGTTTTACCTCAGTCAGTGAGGACAAGTCGTTTTATATATATAGATAATTCTACAAATAAGCTCAAATATTTTCTTATCATCATATAATATCTTTGAGTTCCACCACTCACCACGCACCACCGAGAATTCGGCGGAAAGTGGGAAACGGAAGTGTCTTAATGAGACACTACCTATCCTTCCATGTGCGGCAGCGTGAAGCTAAAAAAATATAACATCTTACTTAGTACACTTTAACGAACACATACGTGGTATTGCAACGTACAATATAACAGACAAAACAAATTTCCACGTTAAACACCTGACTCAGCAGTTCCCAAGGTAACTTGGAAAATGAACCAAAATTTTACAGCCCCGCTAAATTGTTGCCTCAATAAAATTTTATCACTCAGTATTTACGGAGTGAAGGGGTTAACATTTTACGGTGGTACGTGAGTGAAATTATTTTTTTATGGCGTAATCTAAGAAATGGGTTTCCTGAACTCGACGAGGTGTCAAATTGTTGTCGTTTAATAGCTAGTTGCTAATGGAATAGCTTTGGGAAATGCTTTGTGAGATAAACTTGCTTTATATGTTCGTAGCTTATTCGAAGTAGTTACGTATATTGCTCGTAATTTATATATCTATGTAGGTATATTTAAACATTTATTGGTCTGAATGAACTGATGAATTTATCAAAATAAGTGTTTTAACAAAAGAAACTGTGTCCATGATTTTTCGACTTTTGTTAGTTTCACGCTATGCTTAGCAGGGTAGGCCTCTGCCTTCCGGAACACTATGTCCTCAATTAACAGTTTACTTCCACACTTTCCACAGGGAGACATTGCGATCATACATACTCTGATATCCTCTGATTGTTACACGATTATAAAAAATATTTAACATGTAATTACTATCTAAAAATAATACTTTTCTAATAGATATAATAAATCACTAACTTTTTAACACTTCACCAGAAGTTATCACAGTCCTCACCAGAAATTCCGTTCAAAAAGTCAGAAAGCCTAAAAAAGGAGTAAACGAAAACCTTTCGGTTTAACCAGATCAATCCAAAAATCTCACAAGGCACAGCTCTTCAAACCGTAACTCCTTAATATTCTTCTCTTGCAATGTAATAACTATATATGAGGGACATGTGTAATTTCCCCAGGGCCTGACGCCTTCAGACGTTACTACGTAATTACTATGTGCGAACAACTCGCTTTACTTATCTTATGTTATAGTTTGTGTTGTAATTTTGAACTGTTTCAGAAGTTAAGTGGAGTGCTTAGAGGTATATCCTGCGATAAATACTTGTAAAATTTGCGTAATAATTTATGAATATTTATAACATTGTACAGATTAGATAGTTTAGTTAGTTGTAATATTTTGTGCTGCAAAATCGAATGAAATATGTATTTCATTTCTTCGCTCTGGTTTCAAGGTAAAGCACGACGTAGAGTTTCGCCACTCAACACGCAATGCCTCCAGAATTCGGCGGAAAATGGGAAACGGAGTGTCTTAACACGACGTTCCCTCTGCCTACCCTGCTGTGTGCGGGATACAGTGTTAAGCTGATATGATTTTGATTCAATAAAACAATATCTTTATTACTCGAAATATATTACTCCTAACGACATTACTAAAAGCTTAAACTAAGTAAGTGATTTTCATTACAACAAATTCGCAACTCCAAATAGAAATGGACGCGAAACGGTTGAACTAAACACTTTAGCCAGTAGGCCGTGAGAATTAACCTCTAATTACCGTAGATTGCTAACTGTCAAAGTCGACGGTAATGACCTGTGGGGGGTAACTGATGAGCAAAAATAGTTGGTAACTGGTGTTCCGAAATATATGGGATGTTTGTACGGATTGTAGAATCTTGTTTGGTCTTTTGCAAGAAAATTTAATCTTTTGGGTGGCATATTAGCAATGTCTGATGAGTTGCATTATTTGGTCCAATTCCCACTCGAGGAGTGGAATACAATAAAATATTTGATATTTATTCATATTCTCGCTCTGATAACGATGAAAAGCGGGGCGTTTACTTTCGCAAATCAATACGTAAGGTCTCCAGAATTCAGCAGAAAACGAGGAACGGAAGTATTATAATAGAAACTGAGTGTCTCTCTGCCTATCTTCGGAAGACACAGTATGAAGCAAAAAAAATTATTAATATGCTTGAGGTATTAAATAGGTAAGACCGAAACCCGGAAGCAAAGTGGAGTACCCAGTGTCGTAACACTAGGTTTTCTCTGCCAACTCTGCTATTTGTGGGATGATCGTAATTACACATTATGTACATATTTGTCACATTCGTAATACAATCACATTTCTATAAGTTGGTATTCCACAAATGCCAAATATTTTTTACCTTAGATTTACACTGTCTGTCTCGCACATACAGTAGGAACCTAAGATCCTAATGTTAAGACACTCCGATTCCATTAAGAAGTCTTAAGCGTTCCCCATTTTCTGCCAAATTCTAGAGGCATCGCGTGATGAGTGGCGAAACTCAACGCCGCCGCCAAATAATTCCTATGCTGAGACTACTTATGTAGTGAAATTGCAGTTAGTAGCAGCGCTAAAAGAATGAACGTTCAACTACCCAAAAAAAACCTCTTATTAAATAAAATAAGCTAGCCACCAGTATTAATGAAAAAATAAAACACTTCATTCACATATACTTTTAAAAAATCTTTTGTTAAACTTAAAACAGAATACAAAGAGATTGTTAACGTTTCCAAAAAAAAAAGGTTAATTCTTACTGGCAATAAAACAAAAGTAGATTAAATTGGAACACTGTAACCAACAACAAATCGAATAGCAGCGATCCTTTAATCCAATTGCCATTTTGCCGGCCAGCTCCTTTAAAAACATTCGATACGATACGAATAATTCTCCATGTAATGATCTCATCTGTTGTTTATACGTACCTATGTTAGGGTGCGGCAATACGGTGGGTGAAACGCAGCGTTTTAGTGACGTTAATAATAGTTACGTTACGTAGACGTTAAAATACAAGTTGTTTTTTTTATTTTGCATGATTATTTTCCCTTTGTTATATTTTAAGCATATCATATATGAAAAAAAAAATCGTCTCGTGCTGTACCCCGCAAACAGTAGGTTAGGCTAAGGGAACTTAGTGTTAAGACACTGCGTTTCTCACTTTCCACTAAATTCTGGAGGGCTTGGCCTCTACACCAGAGCGAAAATGAAAATATAGATCCCCACACGAAGAGATGAAATATTAATTTTAATTTATATTTCCATTTCTTCGCTCTGGTGTCGAGGTAAAGCGCAGCGATGAGTTCTGCCACTCAACAAGCAATGCCTCCAGAATTCGACAAAAAGTGGGGAAAGGAGTGTCTTAAAACTAGGTCCCTTCTGCCTACTCTACTGTGTGCGATATACAGTATGAAGCTGATTTTTTTTAAATACATTGCCATTTTATTCGTTAAAACAATAATTCTACCGCTGCGTTTCTGCCCTCCATATAGTGCCTCCTTATATTGAAATTGGCGACCGCCCCGACTCGATTTCATACTTGACTACACACCGTACTGAAACAACACCTACTGGTATTGTTTTAAAAATACATGTGTACTATGAATCGCACCGTCGAGCACATTTTGTATTGTATAAATAGAAAAAATAAATTTTAAAAGGTTTTTTTTTAAATTATTTAATTTTATCTTGAACCTGAAATATATTTTGTGTGTTTGTTTCCCCTATTATTATATAGGAGCAGCTGGAAAATATCACGAAAATTGGGCGTAAACGATAACTGAATGGAAGGATGGAACAATAGGTTCCATCTGCTTACTCTTTTATATGCAGGATACAGATGCTACTACATTTTTGCATTATGCATGTGTAAGCAATTTTAAAACATACAAAAAAAGCGTAATACAAAAGAAAATCACCAAGAACATAAAGCGATAAAGGTAAAACTCATACACCAGCAAAGTATTATCTCAGCAAAATCCTCAACTAAAAGGAGAACTGTTACTCAAACGTCACAGAACGTAGGTATCCTGTTCAGAACAACTGTTTCCAATTAAGCCCCTCGAATACGTGAAAACGATACTGAATGCAAAAAAACACTTACACTCCGTATACCTTGGGAAATCCTGCTTTAGGGTTGTCAATTATTAAAGTACTTTTCTTATTTGAATTATTTAAATTTTCAAACGAAGTGTGAAATAGAATGTTTTCATATTTTGCTAAATATTTATACTGTAATTATTAAAGTAATGGTAATATTTATTTTAAAATAAATAAATTATACGAGCGTTCTGTCACTTGATAGTAAGTAATCACCGCCGCCCACGACTCTTTGTACCTTCAAGGTACTATGCGGGCTTTTAAGATGGTAATATAAGTAAAGTAAAATACGATATCTGTTTTATAAATAGATATTGTTGGGAACGAGCCGCAATTACATAGTATTATAATAATTTAAAAGTAATGATTACTTGTAATTATTTGATTTTTGGATCGTATCAAATTAGAACCCACAGCCATCGATGGCGTAATGAGCACCACCTAGAAATACTCCGAAATCATTTTAAATTAATTATTTGTTTTATATTTTGTGTATAAGGTGTGGTATTCAGTTTCTCCATTTAACAGGTAACGTCTCGAAATGGGGCAGAGTGTCTTGACACTACATCCTAGTGTCCAGGGAAAAAATCGAAAGTCAAGAGATTAACTAAGAAGAATAGGGGTTAGTTTAGTACCCCACCTGAGGGATGGAAACACTGAAAAAAAAACAATTTTATTACAATTTTTCTCCTACATAGCTAACCCTATCCAATAAAAAATATAGAGAAACGCAATACGAATTCAATCAGTTGTTGCACTTCTGTTATCGTTATTTATTCTGCGGTTTCTCAGCTCGTGCTTTTAGCTTAAGCACCCTTCTTTCACTGGAACAAGTTTTTTTATAAATATTGCAGTTCAAGTTATAGTGTATAAGTGATTTCGAATATGCCTTCTGTTGGGCAAATGATATAAGAGACTCTTAGAACATAACGGTTTCAATCGATGTAAGATTTAGTTTTGTCTTTGTATTTGTATGACGACGTTCTGGCGAAGGGATATGGCGTGTGCTGTAAACGTGACGATTGTGGCTTCTATTCCCGTTTGGAGGTAACGATCCATGTAGGTAAATTATATAATTAATTTAAGGCAATATTGTAAGTATAATTTATAGTATTATTTTATATATATACTGTTAATCCTCATAGACTATTGGGCTTATTTATTACCCATTTTAAACGGTTTTATTTAGCTCACCCCGTTTGTTTATTTATTTTTTTATTTATTTATTTGTTTCTTCCCGTTAACCGATTGATCTGAAATTTTGTATACGCCTTTGATTCTGGTGATAAAATAATTATCCATTTTCAATATTATTGTGAATCCAAGATGGCCGCCGCTACAAGATGGCGGACCACTTAGTTTTTTTCAATCCCATCAATATGGGTATCAAATGAAAGGGCTTGTCAAGTAGAATTCAGTGCACTATACAAAATAAAAAAATAAAGATGGCCACTGCTACAAAATGGCGGATAATATAGTTTTCAATCCCATCAACATGAGTATCAAAATAAAGATCCCACCCACACCCAAGTCAAGATCTGGTTTCCTGTCGAGGACTGTGTGGCGTTAGGGTGGCTAAAAATGATACGTCGCTCGGGGTACCTTTTACCTTAACTTGGGCACGTCCAATATCTACAATCGAAAGACATGGCGTGAGACTTCACCCACCTGGTGGTAAGTAGCAAGTGTCGCGCCCCATGATTTTATTTTAGTTCAATCAATGCATATGTTTAAAATATGTATATTTCAAAAATAACATCTTTTGTCATAGGTATTTCCAGAAAGTGAGTAGGTTACGAGTTACTTTATCTTGAAAATATAACAATGTATACATATTTGTACCCATGACTGTATCCATGAAATTATTTTTTAGCTTTTAGTACATTTATCTGCAATATAAAACCGTTTAACTTAAAATTTCTTTTTACTTTTTTATAGTTTTATGCCATCGGGGTTTTGTTTTTTAAATATATTTTTTTATATATTTAATTGCGTGGAGTGTCAGTTACAACGTGACAAAACTCTGCTTAGAGTTCCGCCACTAAACACATGCAATGATTCGAAATTTCGACAGAAATTGAGGAATGAAACTGTTTTAATAGGAACAAAATGTCTTAACAAAATATTCCCTAAATTCCCTCTGCCTCCCTGGCTGCGGGATACAGCATGAAGCTTATAAAAACCCTTGAGTGACGGACGTTCCCACAAACATACAATACGGCGCTATTCCTCAATTATAAAAATACCCGCCAACAAAACCCTCAATTCCTCAATTTCGTATTCATTTTGTATTAACAATTCGTCTACAATTATTAGCAATATTTTGATATTTGCGAACAGCTATCGTTATATAAGAAATAGTATAATACTCCGTACGTGCCGTCAACCCAATTTCACGGCTCCCGTCGCCCGCCTTTGGACAAAGTCCTTTGAGCGCTGGACGAATATTTTTTTCCTTATTGAATGTGTACTGAATTATAAGGCTGGTTTATTATGGCAGATTTTTTTATTGACAGAATACTTGTCTTTATATTTTATTGACATTTTTTTGAATGTTTGAAAATTTTGATATTTTTGTTAAGGAGATTTAATGAATTCATGATTTTTTTTTATTTTCCTTGAAATTCTTCTTACACATTCTTCCTGCTATTAGATAGGAATTTGTAATGATTTATTTATATTAAAATTATAAAAAATATTCATATTATGACATTGTTCAAAATAAAAACAAACTAATGGAAGCTTATTTTATTTTTAAGGCAGTTTTTTAAGAGCAAAGACGTGTGCGACTGTAAACGCGCCAAAATGTGAATGTGGGTTCGATTCCCACTCGGGAAAATTAAATATATAATAATTTCATTTCTAACAACTAACTGGTAACGAGACAAAGCGCGGCATTGACACCAACACGCAAAGCCTACATAATGAACACTAGGTTCCCTCTGCCTACCCTCCTGTGTCTGGGTACTACATGAAGCTGATTTTATATTCCACACGTCGGAAGCTGGCAAATTATATACGAGTACTCTTCCGAATAGGTTTATTATATGTATAGTTTTTTTATATATTCAGACGTCATGCAAATGCTACCTAGCTCAAACTAAAACGCAGGCCAATGCAGAAATAGTGAATGTTAGTTCCGCGCAGTTTATGGATGTTTTTATTTATCTTTCAAAAACGAGAAAAAAATTCAGAACACAGATTTTTCATATGAAACTCTACTTTGGACTCGAAATTGAAATCGATTTTGCGAAAAATAACGTACACCCTTTTTGCATTGCAAATACTGAAATCGAAATTTACTTGTTGTTGTCGATATTTTATTAACTGACTTAATTAATGTTATCATTATTTTGCTTTTTAATGAAACAATTTTTTTGCCTCGCTTCTTTATTTAAAAATAAATCAAAGTTGTGTATGACAAAAGTGTCCGAAATGTCCGAAGAAGAGTTACCTCTAACCACGAGCTTGCTAATACCACAAGTATTAGCAAGCGCGTGAATGGAAACGCGACGGCTGTGGGTTTGATTCCAACTCGAGAATATGAATTATTTTACATTTATGAAAATGTAATTTATGAAAACGTAATGCAAGGAATGATCGTTTGCTCTGGTAACAAGGCAAAGCGCTGCGTTAAATTTCACCACTCAACACGCAATGCCTAGGAATTCGGCGGAGAGTGCAATTTAGGTGAAAATATTCCGCCTTAATGAAAACATTATGTAAAGAGTAGCTTGGAAATAAAAGTAACGTTAGTTTATTTTGTTTATCTCTGAGATAAACGAGTAAATATTATGTTGAATGTTTGTAAAAAGTGTATTTCAACGCAACATAAAGACGAAGAATTCTTTAAAGTTCATTGATTACTTAGTATTCTGAAAGAAATGTTTTGCTGCGCTGTATCTCACACATAGCAGGGTAGACAGAGGGAACCTAGGGTTACGACACTCCGTTGTATACTTTCCACCGAATTCTCGAAGGATTGTATGTTGAGTGCCGAAATCCATTACCGCGCTTTGCTTCGTTGCCAGAGCGAGGAAATGAAAATTATAATTATTTAATTTCCTCCAGTGGAAATCGAACCCACATGCTGTTGCGTTTACAGTTGCACATTTGCACCGATTTTGTTAAGTTACATTTTAAGAACCTAACTCTGCGTTATTAAAGGAGATGAAGCTATCAAAAAACATTCCCCTGAATCTGAATTGAACCCAAAACCTATCCCTTATCTACTCCAATCATATATTCAATCGTTACTGCTAGACAACAAAAGTGGAATCGATAAGAATTTCCAAATCGTCCTTGGTACATTTTGAGGCACTCCAGTGAATGATAAAGTTATTTTCACCATAATACGTTAATATGCGTCACACGGTCAATATTTACACTTTGATAATCTTCCCGATATATTTGATAAAAGGTACAGGCGGTGGCTATAGTGATACAAGGAGTTTTTTTTTTATATAGGTAAGAAATAAAAACAATATGTCTAAAAGAGTGAAAGGTGGATGGAGTGATTTGTCACTTCTTCTTCACCAAATCGATTTACATTGCAAAATTTTAAACTCAACGCATCACTATGTCATACTATTAGAGCGCAATAATGAGGATAATTGAGACAACATTAAATTGGCATTAAAAGTTCAAAACAATTAATAAAATTTAAAAAAAATCGCTTAAAATTAAAATATTCCCCAAAAAAACACTTGAAATAAAATTCATTTAAAACGTTATATTAAGGCATTTCCACATATCTCAGTTCCCATAATTGTCTTTTTAAAACGAAATTAAAATTATAAGTTATGTTCAAACTAAACTGTATTTTGTATTGTATGAAAAGAGTCTAATAGCTATGTTAAGAAACACTGCCAAGAAAAATAATTTCCGCCTCTTCATATAAATTTCAACTATTATTACGTTGTTAGAGAATAGTATATTTTTCATATCTTCTTGTATATTCACTCACTTTGTTCATTCTTATTGATCTCTAAAATTTTCTGAATTTTTAGAAGATATTGCCTAACTAACTTTTATGTTGCCTACTGTATCTTATATTGCAGTTTAGTTTTTCTTTTGGAAGCCGACACAGTCGCAAGGGCACGAGCGATTGGAAGAGTGGAATATTTAATACTTACATTTCCTCGCTCAGGTCTCTGGCAAACCGCGGCGTTGATTTCCGCCACACAACGCGCAGTATCTCGAGAATTCGGAGGAAAGTGAGGAACGGAAGTGTTCGAATGGGCAACAGAGTGTCTAAGCACTGTTTTTATTTAAGTTTTATTTTCCTTTTGTGGAAAGGACAAAGCAACCGATTGTATTGGTCATCTGATGGTAAGTGACCACTGTCGCCTACAACCCAGTGTAACATTAGAGGAACTAAAGGTGCGTTGCCGACCATTAAAGCAGAAGTAGACGTGCTTTTTGAAGATAACCATGTCGTATTGTCCGAGAAAAGCAATCCCCTAATTAACAATATCACAGAAACAATAAGTACACGTTCCGTTTAGTAAGACACTCCGTTCTCCAAGCACCGCCAAAGTTGAGAACGGCGTAACTTAACACTAGATTCCCTCTGCCTATCCTATCATCTATGCGGAATACAGTGTGACGCTATACCAACCACATCGTAATGAAGTCCAAAACAGAACTATTTTAAAGAAAAATAAAATCCAAATTGAACAAGCAGTAAGAACTTGGCAGTGTTTTTGTATGGCTACATCTACATCACGTATATTACACATGGAAATACATTAGAACGGACGGCTATATTGCACCTACAAGTTAGTTGGACGCGTTCCATACTTTTTATCTAAGTTTTTATCTAATGTGCCTTATAAATTGCCTCGTCGGGCACTAGTTTATATGTTTTTTACTGCGTAGGTATGTGAAAATTGATTTAATTTTCTTCAGCGAATACATGAATTTTAAATATTTACACTGTATTCAGGATATTAGCAGTAGGTAGAGGCGGCGGGATCCTAATATTGAGGCATTCTCCACAGTGGCGGAACTCACTGTCGTGTATTCAGAATGAGATTATGAAAATAATTAATTCCCTTGAGCGGAAATTGAACCTGCAATCATCTAGAAAAATTGATTGAAATATCAACTACTAGTGGGAAAATATTGTTTCCTGTATTATAAAAAATATATATTTGAAATTGATTATTTATCAGTATTAGTTTGCTAGTTTTACCATTATCACTTTTTATATTCTATATTACTAGCATAATGTCTATACATATAATATTATTGTAACTCATCGCTGTCTGTACATGGAAGACGTACGAGAAAAGTCTAATATTAGGGGCATTTATCCCTAAGCCCTAAAACAACATTTGTTCAAATTTTTGTCTGTTCTTTTTATTGTTTATTTTTTTCAAATTGGTTCTTAAATAAAAAAAATAGGTAATATAAAGAATTTTGTTTGACAAATCTAGTATATTAATATATAATTTCATATAGAAACAATAATTTCTCATAAGCAAATTTACTATTTACTGCCAGCTGCCGTTATTTGTTCAGCCAAACTCAGATACTATACGAGATATTTTCAACGCGTCTGTACAATTACCCTTATCTTCTATCTACTGTAGTTTAATCTTATAGTTGCATTACGTGCCGTCAAAGAGATTCGTACGATGTATTTTGTTATTTTGTGTATTTTTCTTATAATTAGTGAAACAAATAGCTACTATATTACTGCTCCAAAATTTAATAAGGATTCTGAAGAACAGAGGGTGGAAATTCCGAAAATACAAAATTTCCAAGATGCAACTCCAATAAATGCACCTAAAACGCAGGATTGGAGTGAAATTTTGGCTGAGGTTGTTGTCAAACGATTATTTTCATTTCATAGAACGAATAATGAGACCGACAACTTGACAAGCATAGAAGCGCCTGAAACGAGTATTTGGGTTAGGAGCGTCAGTTGTGTTTTGAAATTATTCAAAACATACGTTTACGATCCTATGTTTAGTTACATTGAAACTAAAGTACATATTCATACTGAAAATGATAATGAAACTGTAAGTAAATTCAAAAGAAATATAACAGAAAACGATCCAAATAATGATGTTGAAATAATAGAACCTAAATATCATGGTAAGCTTTGCACAGAAGAAAACTGTACCGAAAGTGGAGAAATAGAAATAAACGAAAACGATTGCGCCAGTGGTTTCGAAAAGGATCAAAATGGGAATTGTGTTGACACGAGATCATCCAAGTTTATTTTGTCCATACCGTCTCAGTGCCCAACAGGTTATAGACGCGACTGGCTCGGATACTGCAGATCGACGCTTTGATGTGTAAAACAACAGTTGCAAATGTTTTTAATTTTTTTTTGTATTTTTTTAAAGTGACAGTAGGATTCATATGAATAATAGAACTCGGTGAGATTATAGTAATTAGAGCTGTTAAATCAAGCTTAGTAGATAATAACAACCAAAATGTATGTACATAATGTGATTTAAAGTATTATGATTAATGATATTAATTTAAATAACTTTATTATAAAATAAACTTTTAAAATCTAAAATGTATTATTATTATTAAAATTGCATTATTTATAAATAATGTTATAATTTTTTTTTTAAAAAATCGATTTTAAAAATAAACTTTAATTTAACATAGTTTTAAGATACTCCGTTCCAATTAAGACACTTCCATTCTCCATATTATGTAATGAATATTTTTTTATTTAAGGTACACAAAGTAATAAACTGAAGTGAAGATTTAGATTAAAATGTTATAAAAGAGATTTTATAAATGTGCACAGAAAACCAGCATATATAATCATATCAGTATAATCTCTGTATATTTATTTACTCTCTATTCCAAGTTAAAAGAAACCTTTAATTAAAGAAACGATATCCTACAAAATCAGTCTTAACTATAAAAAAAACGCAAACATCTAGATATCCAAGCAGTTAATTCCAAAGAGCCAAACAAGTATCTATATTAGACAATCGGCAGCCTTAATTTCACGGTGTGCTGGCTCTCAAAGAGCAGTGGACGTACCTGGGATCAAACGGACATTGAGAGAGTTCGCCGCAAATTGACTCTATGCGATACGTGTTTTTAGAAAATACACGTAAAATAAAGAAATTGGTTCACAGGTTGTATTACCACTTGATTTATTGGTCCGATGCTGGAGCTGTTTGTAATATGTATGTAGTGTTATATGGTTTTAAATATAACTTTTATATTTTTTCACGTATTTAACGGAGTGCTATATTATCTAGGTATGCTATAACAATAATAATGACAAATTTTTAGAAACTGCTCTTTATCATATTTCTTCAGAAAGTAAAGATTTTGTATAAAAAAATAAGTTATAAGTTATAAATAACTTATTAACAGATTGCTGGATGCAATGAGGAAAGTCATTTTAATATACTTTCTCTTAAAAGTTACTTAGATATAGAAACTAAACTTTGACATACATACACTCACTAATGATGCGTGAATTATAGAAAAAACAATTTCAAGCTTTTTTTTCCGCTTAAAGAGTTAGACAGTGGAAATCTAGTATTAAATCTGTCTCAGCACCGCACACTCTTCAAATTTCGCAGAACTTAACGCAGAACTTAACGCAGAACTTAACGCTATAACTACCAGAGCGGTGTTTTATCGCGGAAAGGAGAGTTTATACATCTCTTTTTAAGCATCCAAGGGGCATCCTGCAAATCAAATGAAAGTGAACGATACATTTTTGTATGTAATAATAGAGAATTTCACTAATGACCATACGAAAGTCCCAAGGCCCACAAGCAGAGCACATTGCTCTCATTAAAAGTTTCTTAGTTATGATTAATTACAGTAGCGAGCGCGACGAACTGCAATTTGTTACTGAACTTTGTCTCAACATTCGCAGAGTGTATTAACTCTACACGTAAAAGTTACTTGTTAATGTTTTTATATGATTATAGTTTTTAAATAAAAATTATACTAATACGAGAGCAATCGTTGCGCAGGGACATAAGGGTGCGACTGTGAACGCGACAGGTTGTGGACTCGTTCCCCATTATAGGAAATGATATATTTAATATTTTCATTTCTTCACTCTGCCAACGAGACGTTGTCTTTCGCAATTAAATACACAATGCCACCAGAATAGGACGGAAAACGTCTTAATGGAAACGGAGTGTCTTAATATTAGGTTTCCAGATTCCGTTTGCCTACCCTGCCATGTGCAGTATACAGGGTACAGACAAACCCGTTGTAGCACAACCGCAAAGGGTCTCAAAATGCGGAAATTATTTAGTCGCCCTCCACTGAGGAAAATTATTTTTTTTTTAATTTATTTCACTTCTTTGTCAAACAAGTGAATTGAGTTCCGCTGCTCAACAGGCAACGTCGGAAAAATCTGGCGGAAAGTGAATAATGCAGTATCTTAACATTAGGTTTCGACCACCTAACCTGCTACAAGAGATAAAGCCGTTGTTAGCGCTTGTATAGTACGCGATGGATGTTCTTCAAAGAAATCACTGCATTGGGCTCGCTCAACACGTAATGAAGGTGAAATGTGAGGACAGAGTGTCCTATCACTAGGTCCTTTCATAAATATAAAAAAAAATACTAATATAAGAAAAAAAATAATATATTTTATACGTATGAAATAAAAATTAAATCTCAAGACACGTAGAATCAGAATAAAAAGAAATATAATTTCAGTAGAAATGTTGAATTCAAAGGTCATTTTGAAATTTAAAAATCCCCTACAGTTGTATGAAATGAATACCTCTGTATGCACTGAAAGAGCGATCGTGACTAGCGGTTTGCTCAGTTTTAGTTTCACTTTTAATTTTCTAAAGGCTTTTCATAATTTTCTGAAAAAATACCAATTAAGTTCTTTAAATTTACGTCCTCATTCTTTTAAAAGTGATATAGTATGACGGTGGACTTTCTAAGTGATATATTTATTTTTTTACTATTGTAAGTATTTAAGTAAGTATTTTAATATATAAATAATATCAACATAGACACGTTTACGGGAGCGCGGGTGGGCTTTTAAAAAATAACTAACAAGTTAATTTTAAATTTATTTTAATTAAAATTAGAACAGAGTTGTATGTTCTTATAATTAAAGATAACTAGTGAATCGAGCGAGCAGAAGTGCATGCTCTAGTCGACTAAAAAATAAAATATAGAATATTTAATACTAAAAACATTACGTTTGTTTCCCATGGCATGAGGGGATTCGCGTTACATACTCCGAATGCTGATCAAGCGTTTACCTGTATCGTTCTCATGCCATGAGAACGTAACTACATAATCCCTGTAATTTTATTTACTGTATTTTTAGTTAAAAAAATACCTTTAATTAAAGAAACAATATCCTACCAATCTGTCTATACTATAAAAAAACGTAAGCATCTAGATATCCAACGTAACGTAACGTAACGTATGTTAAGTTGCATATGAAATTAAAGAAAAGGAGAGAACATTGAAGGCTTGTATTTAGGCCATTATTTTTCAGCAACATTGCTATGCAAGCTTTTGCTTCAAAGCTCAAGCATATGTACGTTAAGCTTTATTAGCTAAGTGTCTAACACAAGGAACCTTTGTGTTTCAGGTTGAGAAAACACGAAAGTTGAATCTTGTTAGCTAACAGGTGCTAATTACGACTTTAAAGCTACCGCCTACCTACTTCCGGTGTTAATTGGCCCTTTTTAACAGATTTGTTCGTACTATTATGCATACTTGCTATTATGCATATTAGCTTTTAGAGATCTGAATATTGCAGAGGTAACCTATTGTAAAGACACTTCCTTGCCCACACAGTGCCCAGACCCAACATGTTCAGAAAAGGACTGCGGAACGTCTTGCTTTGCGTCCTTATAAAAGTGAGAAATAAAAATAAGATAATAATTTGCCCGAACAGAAATCGAATTCACACCAATCCAACAAGCACCTTCTACTTTGAACTTAAAGTCAAACAAATTTCAAAATTGATCGAGAGGAACAGTTTAAATTTGATAAATTGTAATTAAAAATGAGAAAAAATCTATAATACACTTCAATTAAAACTTTCCGCGTATTTAATAAAAATGGTTTCAAATATAAAAGGTCAAATATTGTTTCTTATTTTTAGCAAATCGTCCAAAGAGCGTATAAGGGGCTGCGGTTATTCTTATAATTTATTACACTACCTCTATACAAGGAAAAGGGAAAATGAATAATTGCTTTTATTTTTAGCTAAGAAAATAGTTACAAGTATAGTTTTTATTTCCTTTTTGTGTAGTAGGCATAGTGAATTTAGTGTCGGGACACTATGATGTTTTACGTAATTTTATACTAAGCGTGTTGGATATATTGAATTTTTAACGAACGAACATATATATATTTTTTTTTTAGCTTTACGCTGTATCCCACTCATAACGGGTTAAGCGAAGAGCACCTGGGGACCTAATATTAAGACACTCCGTTCTCATCAAACACTTCGAGAACGAACACAAAACCATCGCGTTTATACTGCGCAGTCCAATCCTGTTCCAAAATATCCCAAATTCGGAAAACTCCATCTCCTTTTAGAAATTGCTACAAATCTTTACGATTATGTTCTCACTTACTTATCCGTGCAATTACTTGTATACTGGACGTGAAGGAACACACGTTGCAAACATAAAGAGAGGCCTCACTAAGCATTATGTAGGGACGAATGGTCTTCATAAAACCCTCCTTTTACTTATTTACTAATACAGTAATACAAAAATATATAAGTATACACTAATAATAATATATAGTAGCTTTAATAATTTTCTATTCTGTTATCGAGGTAAAACGCGGTGTTGAGTTCCGCCGCTCAAAATGGAATGTCGAAATATCTTAAAAATTGGGTAGAAAGTGGAGCAAGCAGTGTGTTAACGCTAAGTCCCTCTGCTGACCATGCTATATGCGGGTTATAGAATGAAGCTAAAAATCTATGAATGTTATAAATTTACATTTCTGTTGGTTCATTTTATATTTATTCATTTCTGATTGACAATCTTTACAAAATTATTTTTAATGTGTGGGATTTGAACCCCCCACATGACGTCCATAATGAAAATAATAATGCTTAAACAATATTGTGTTCTTATAACATTCTAGTCCCTTTGTCTATTGAATTTATTGCTGGCGTAATGGCCAGTGATACCAAATGTGAACAATTCTGGACTTAATTCTTACCCGTGACTAATTTTATGTATTTGATTATCGTATAAAATTTTTATTAAGGCTGTCGTAGCGCAAGTTAACGTGGTCGTGGGTTCGAGATGGTTCGGAGAAATGGTTTTATTTGATATTTGGTATGAAACATTGTCTTATTTAAATATAACTCACATACGAGACTTTGTGTGTTGTGTGTTTCTCTCACCAGAGCTGGGTGTGTAAATGTAAAGAAATCAAAATTAAATCAGCTTCACGCTGTATTCCGGAAACAGCAAGGTAGGCAGAGGGAACCTAGTGACACGCCATTCCCTACTTTCCTCCAAAGTTTAGAGGTGTTCCATATTGAAACGCAGAACTCAATGCCAGGTTTTTTTCCTTATTGCCAGAGCGAAGAAATATAAATGTAAATAATAATTTATCCTCTTGAGGGGGACCGAACCAACATCCGTTACAGTCACACCCTTGTGCGCCTGCGCCATTAATAGTATATAGAGAAACTATTATTACTATCTATCTGAAGTAAAGAACGCCAAGAATCACGGTCTCAGCACACTTGAGCTTCTTTCGACGTCATCATTCACTTTATGAAAGGAAATTCTAAAACTTTTCAATTTACTACGATCAAGTTTCCCATTTAATAATATTCACCATTGGAGTAAAGATGTTCGAGTCAATTCGCTTGGTCTTAATTATATTCTCACTAACGTATTTATTATAAAGAGGTCGTCGTGGCATAGTGTCTGGGTTGCAATTAAACGGTTGCGGGTTCGATTACCAACGAGGGGAATTAAATATTTTACATTTTCATATCTTCAGCCAAACGCTGTGCTGATATGCTACGATACCCTTTTTGAGAACTATATATTATATTTGTAAGTTCGAGTCCTACTGCAAATTCCTAAAGAAAAACCAATACCATGGAAAAAAGTTCAAAATATGAAACATGATATCCCATTATTTTTGTAACAGCTAAAATTTATATTTTATAAAGTAGGATTTATAAAAATTATAATTAAAGAAAGAAATTTAAAATTTGTAGTATAATATTTCCCAATAAATAAAATTAAGAACCGCTTACAATCTTATATAACATTGTTCATCAAAAAATGGATGCGGCGTTACTAATTAGTTTTTACTAATATAAAAACTACCTATAGAGTCCAATAGTGGCACGAAGACACATACGCGCCACTGAAAATACGACAGCTTATATAAGTTCACGTTCCACTGTAGGAAACGAAATATTTCATATCTTTATTTCCTCGCTCTGCTCACGAGGCAAAACGCGGTGTTAAGTTCCGCCACTTAATTCCCAATGCCTGCCTGCAGAAAGTGGGGAACGAAGTGTCGTAACATTAGGTTACCAGGTTTCCTCTGCCTATGAGTATATTGTTATGTGCGGCATAAACGTGGAGCTAAAAAAATAAGTTCTTGATGCAATATTTAATCTATATACTTCTATTAATACTTCCATTCGCCATTTACCGTTGAATTCTACCTCTGTATCGCGTGCTAAGTGACGGAACTCTACGCCGCACTTTGCTTTATTACCAGAGCGAGAAAATGAAAACATTAAATATTTCATTTCCATGAGAGGTAACTGAACCCATAATCTATTGCATTTATAGTCGCACACTAGACACGAATGCCAAGACCGGCCTCAATTTTTTTTTTTAATTTATAAAATCAACACCCACGTAAGAAAAAGTTAATTTATTCCATACAAACCTGATACCCCACTAGAAAAGCCTGCCAAATCTGAGAGCACCTCTTCTCATAGATCCCGATATTATTTGGCGGCATTCCAAAATAATTACTTTACGTAAACCAGTCGACCAATCGCGAGGAAATGAAAGATTGTTATAATATAGCGTGGATATGGCACTAAATGTTACTACAAAAAATGTACACAAAAAGAAAAACTGTTCTGAAAGAGATGCATGGTGGTTAAATAGGTATGGTATCTTTTTAAATTCTTATTCATTTTTAACTTGGTATTTTAAACTTTAAGCACTGCGTTCTCTCTGACTACCCCACTAGGAATATAGTGTGAAACTAAGTTATTTATAGCTTTAACTGATAACTGAGCGTTATGGCGCAGTTGGAAAGCGTCTGACTGAGCGTCTGACTGACACCACGCAATGTATGTAAAAGCGTTCCCCCTGTATACCCTGATAATTAGGCGGGATACAACGTGATATTGGGCAGAGGGAACCTAATGTAAAGACACTCCGTCTTCAATTTTCCAGTATACCCACAACCAGTCGTTTACAGTCACACGCTCCTACCTCTGTGACGCCACCGGGCTTCTCATCACATCCGCATCATACGTAGCCATGTAAAAAAACCTTTACTTGTCACATCCAACACAACCTACATGAAAGTGACCAACAAGCTCCCAATACGGCGGTTATTGTATCAAATATTCATTATCTCACCGTAAAGGGTATTTTGAAAGCGAATTTCGGAGCCAGAACGAAGTAATTTGGCAGCAATGTACGGACAAATTAAATACCGCTATAAACCTATCAAGTAACATCGTTAGTGTCTTATTTGATTAATGGTATATATTGATAAGCTTTTTTTCCTGGCCGGATAAAAGGAAATGCTGGGTCATCCCTCATGATGGCTGGTTTTGGACGGTGGCCTGTTTTTTATTTTTGTTTGTTGGATTGTCAATTGTGGAGAAGTAGATTTTATTTTGTGTGTATTTGTGTTATCTGTTGTTATTTGCGTTCACAGATTTTCTTTTTAATACATAATATCATTAATTTGGTGGAACAGTAAGGTAATTGCATTTTTTAAAATAAACAAGATGAAATATGTATGCGAAAAATACATATATCACTATGAGCTTTGAGTGTGTCTGTATAATATTTCAAAAAGTGCCAATATGTCATTGTTTCACCAAATGAGCAATGTGTGCGTGAAATAAGTAATTTAAAAAATAAACACATTCATCACATAATGTGTTTATTTTTTATCTATTTCCTACGGACGCGGGGTCTGTATTTGTTATAAACTTTTTTTTATATTTTTAATTTTTTTTGTCTTCTGCTAACTTAAACTGTGATGTGTGTTAGGAAATCTTACCATCAGGAACCTATACAATCTTTTTGCCTTGACTTTTCTTTAAAAAAAAATTATATTTTGTATGTATAATCTTCTGATTTTTACTTAAAAGAGAGAAACATCGAAAGTAGGTACAATATTTGACTATAAAATTACCTCCTTTCTACGTGGGGTGATGGAAGGCGTGATAAACACCCAACTCCTTGAAACTTTGCCTTGTCATTTTTCCATAAAAAAAAAGAAACCAGTGAAAAATGGCTAATAATCTGGTTTTATTTAAGAAGACCAGATTACTAGCCATTTTTCACTGCGGTTTTCGATACGGTCACAGCACTGGTGACTTCTTGGCGTATCTAACTCACCGCTGGGCAGCTTCTATTCAGGCACCTTTTCAGCGCACCAGCCTTTGACCGGTCCTGGCCCGAGTTCAGAATAGAATTGCCCATTGGCCTTTCCTACGATAACCCACTCCTCACCTTCCGCCCAATTTCAAGACACTGTGTGGTGAAACTCAATGCCGCGATTTTTCTTGTTACCAAAGTGACGTAAATCATAATAGTTTATTCCCCCGAATGGTAATCGAGTCCACAACCATCACATTTACAGTCAGACGGGGTACCGCTGCGCCACGAAGCGTATAATATTATTAATAATTCATATGCATTTGCATCTTTGTCAGCTAACGTCACGCCGATGTAATTTAAAGTGGCGGGATAAAACGTACGAGCGTGCCACGTTCCGCGAAGTCATAGCTTGAGCAAGATGAATTATAGCAGTGACAGGACATTCAAGAATAAAATAATCTTCTTAATAACCTTAAAATCTTAAAAATATTAAGGAAATCTTTTATATTACATATTTTTTTTAGCGTCACGCTATTATATCCCGAAGCAAGAAAGTTTTTTTATGTTTCATGATATTTTATACTTAGATTACGTACTTTAGAGTACTTACTACTAATAACCAGTCGATCAATGTCAAATAAGTTCAGCTCCCCCATAAGGTGACATATCGAGGTTGCGGAGAGAACATAGTGTCCAGACTGAACACTGCAGTGCTTAGTAGCAACACAACATGCTTATAACTAAAATATTCTTGTTAACCTGCTTTGACTAATCGCGCCGTAAAATTACAACATCTAATACGGATCTCTTTAAAAAGACTAAAAATGGGACAGAGTGACTTATCACTATACTTTCTAAAGACAAAAAACAATATACGGTACACATTCTTTCACATATTCCAACTGCTAACGAGGCCCATAATGAACTCGGGCCTAACGAATGCACCTGGCAGTACTCCAAGCAATTAAGCATCTGATTGTTGCTAAGCTATTTTATCAGAAAATTCGCTGTGATGAACTAAAAAACTCTTTAATGTCGCACTGCAGGTCATTCTTACTAAATTTGTCGGTGCTTATAGTTTAAAGAAGAGCCTTATTTTATGTTTTTGATTTTATTGGATAAAGTCGAAATCTAGAAGCTTCACGCACTTCAATCATGTAATCTGAACTAGAAATCTTTGTAGTTTTTATAAGACCAAAAAAATGCTACATGCGATGTGCTACCCTACCCTCAAGCCTACTCAGCTTACTGGTCAATCCACCTCTACATAGCAGTGAATAGCATAGCTATCGTATGAAGACAGTCCGTTCATTAAAAAGATCATTAAATTAACATTACATTTAATTGATAAATTTTTAAACAAATTACTTACTATACGAAATTAGTACTTTTTTACGGTTTATTTACTGTTTGTTTACTGTTCGAATTAGACTTTAGATGTATAAAATGACTGATTCAACTTACATTCCTACAATTATAAAAATACCTCCAGCACAATTGGTACAACGTAGAATATAAAACCGAACAATTCGCCCTATTTCATCAAACTCATCATATTTATTTAGTGAATAGCGGTTGTAATATGACCCGCATCGCAATACAAATAAATTGAATTTGTACAAAGCAATCAATATGAAGGCTGGCAGGCAGCCTCCTTAATCCGCGATACGCCATTGTGTGTTGACGGCCACTGCCGGGTCTAGCGCGTGGCGGTGGACACTGGACATAGCCATGTTAATAAGAGATCGCGATCAGTTATCCTTATATTTCCTCATTTTATATAGAAAGCTGATAGATTTATGTATAAATTCACTTCGTTTTATTTTTTAGCTTCACGTTTCTTCAATTTACGCTTACCTTAAAAATATGTCGTGAGCGTACCATCATATAACAAGTCCAAGACAAAACAAGTTCTTGTTCTTCTTTTTCATCTTCTTCAACGTTATTGAACACATTTAGACAGTCAGAAATTAGATATGGAACGACATTTCTATAGTTACCTTATTGGCAGGACCTAGCACCGCCCATAGCCTTAACAGTTTAAAAAACATATACAATTTACTGGATATACTGAAACTTGAAACCGCAACTATTACGTAGACGTTGGCCAATTTTCAAGTGCGTTTTGGGTGACGAAAGTCCATGCCACGCTTTGCTTATCGTTATTATAAATATGAAATTCTAGTGAACTAAAATCACGTCGCTCGTACCTTGTATCGCATTTAAAACCTGGATTACCCGGGATTTTTTGCCACTAAGCTAAACGTAATTGGATCCTAAATTGACCGTAGTCCAACTCTGTTTGGCAATACCTAAAGGATTGTAATTTCAAACAGAATTGTATCATATCGACCTATTAATGCAGGATTAAAAGAAATGCAGCAAATTTCGTATTTTATTTGATTGGCCAAAAAAATATTCCGTTGAAATGAATTAGAAGTGAAAAATAAAAAATATTTTAATTTTCCTGCTCTCCATAAATTGTAGTAATAAGTTTTGCCACTCCACACGCGATACCTCAATGATATCTTAGACAGTTTCCGAGAGGGGCGAGTTCGAATCCTTCTAAGATCAAAATTTTAAACGTTTTTATTTTTTTATATATAATGTGGAATAACACTTTTAAAATGTTATAAATCTTTCTTTTATGCAAAAGAATAGTCTTTCCACAGGCTGCCTATAATAGCACACCAATTATTGATTTATGTCAGGTTATACAATACTCACTTAAAGGGTTTATTCAGAAGAACAAAATTACTTCCAAATTTGGATGTATATGAATGCAAAATCGATTATTCGAATCAGGATTTCAATGCAACGACACTGTTTTCAGCCTGAAACAAAAACTATGCAAATTGGATTTTAATTATAAAGGCAATTAAATGTATATTTAAATGAATGAAATGTGTATTAACATTATTCAATAAGACTTGGCGTACACTGTGTAATTTTTGTGGAGCCAAAATCTGACTTGGCTTCGTTTTAAATTTCTTTTTAAAAAGGCAGATAAACTTGGTGATACAAGTCTCTGTTTACAACCTCGCGTTCATTTTTAGGGTTTCGTTTCTCTCACTTTTTTGTTGGTTGTCTGTCTTCTTATTTATCTAAAATAAAGAAAAAATCTAAATTTGGTAATTTATACATATATCACAAAAACAAAATATAAACTTTTATTTGTACTTTAACTCGTCGTCATATTGGTTATTCTTTTTTTTACCTATAAATATCAAATTGGTAAGGAACACATTGTGAGTGACTAATCTATACTTCTATACTAATATAATAAAGCGGAAGTGTTTGTTTGTTTTTTTTGTTTGAACGCTAATATCTCTGGTTCTACTGGTCCGATTTACTTTGTTTTTGTTTTATATGAAAGCTACATTCTTCAGAAATGATATAGAAATGCTTGACATTACACATGCATACCAATAAATTAAAATACTTTCTAATTTGACATGCAATTTATTCTGCCATGTTAATAACAACCGTCGTTGCATCGATCGGTTGATCATGATGATGCAAGGATCGGTTTGCAAAGTTAGTTTGTTGTTTTAAGAAAACGTCACCCAAAATGAACTTATATTTTGATATTCATCCTTATAAAAATAAATATAAAAGTCACTTTTAGCATTTTATCTAGATTGAAATTATAGTTTACTGTATAACATTCTAATAAATAATTAAGGAGATGTCACTGATTCGAAATGACCTAGCCTTCGAGCGGCGTAGTATGACCGACACGAACGGGCAGATGATGTTGACGATTTTATAAATTTTCGTACATCTTCGAACTATTGTTAAGTTGTATGTAATTATTTGCTGTTTATAATTAATTTGAACTACACTTTGGTTCTCTTCTTATTTTATTTGATACTGCTCGCAAAAATTAACCTATTTAATATAGAAAAATCTTTAGTTATTTCATAGAGTCGATATCTACGAGTAGTACGCACGCACGGAAAACTTTAGGCACTTTTTCTAATATTAAGAATATCCTCTAGTTACTTTTACTTCTTTTTTGATTTATTTCAATAACTCAGGTATTTTTTCTAATAATATGTCTCTATTTATTATTCTTTTTGATTATTTAGGTTTATATTTTTCTTACTAATTCTATTGAAAAAGGGAAAATAATTTAATGAATATATTTAATAAATATTCTTATAGTTCAAGCAGGCGTAGCCGCGTCCGGGTCCACTAGTTTTATTATAATACGAGAAAACAAATATTAAAAGAAATATTACTTCAATCCTTTTAAATTTATAGATCAATGATTCAAATATATTTAGATACTTTTATTAAAAGTTATTATGAGTTTTAAGACATTTCAATCCTCCCTTCTCCCCCTGATTTTCCAGACAGTGTGTTGAAAGCCAGAAGTCAACGCCGCGATTTGTTTAGCAGTGTAAGGAAATGAAAAAATGTATTCCATTGCCTGGGAATCGAACCTACAATCGTCGCGTTTGCAGACACACGCTTCTGCCACTGCAAACGGCGGCCTGTTAATTTATATTCAAAAAAAAATTAGTCAAAAGTCTCAAATGTGCAGCAACTATAATTTCGCCAAATGATATGCGAAACGCACTGAAATGCATATCGGCCTAATTTGTTTTGTATTAAAACAACGTATATTATTTTTGTTTTACATTATATATTTAATTATACACTTGTTACATGTATGTGCTTTAGAAAATAAGGGATAAAAATTAATTTTGTGCGGCCAAACCTTTAGACGACAATCATCTAGCAGTTAAGATACATAGATACGTTTGCGAGTCGCGCGTACAGCGTTGATCCGGTCTTCGTTTCGTCGGTTGATCCGTTGATCTTGACGGTGTCATGTTGTATCCGTGCGCTGCAGGGTAGGGAGAGGGAACCTGAGATATTAGTTTTAAGACACTCCGTTCCCATTAAGACACTTTCGTTCCCCAAATTCCGCCGAATTCTGGAGGTATTGCATAATGTGTGGCGGAAATGAACGCCGCGATTTAACAGAGAGAGGAAATAATAATATTTAATATTTCTATAAGTTCTTTTTACATATTTCTTTTAACAAGTAATATATTGTTTTCCAAATTCGTCAATAAAATTTTATATAACAACAAAACTCTATAGGTAAACAAATTATGAACAACCTCTTCTAAATTTTTAGAATTTAAAAAAAAAAGTAACGAAATGGTAAAACTGTAAAGTGTTTTGATGTTCCAGCTTTTGTTTGCGGTGCTCTCCGCCTCTTAGAGTAGATACGAGTACCTTTACTTGGGTCAATTTTAAAATTTTTCACATAAATATAAAAATTGAAGTGTTTTCCTTTTATGTGGTTTCAATATGAGAGCTATTTNAACAACAAAACTCTATAGCTAAACAAATTATGAACAACCTCTTCTAAATTTTTAGAATTTAAAAAAAAAAAGTAACGAAATGGTAAAACTGTAAAGTGTTTTGATGTTCCAGCTTTTGTTTGCGGTGCTCTCCGCCTCTTAGAGTAGATACGAGTACCTTTACTTGGGTCAATTTTAAAATTTTTCACATAAATATAAAAATTGAAGTGTTTTCCTTTTATGTGGTTTCAATATGAAAGCTATTTGATTGAATATAGAAGGATGTGTGATTCCGTCGTCGCGCCGCTGGAGCACAGCATCTGACTGTAATAACGACGGTTGTGGGTTCAATTCCCATTCGGTGGAATGAATTAAATTAAAATTCATTCCACCGAATGGGAATCAAACGGCGGAGGGATCCTGGTGTTAAGACACTTCATTCCCCACTTTCTGCCGAATTCTGAAGACATACCGTGTTGAGTAACTAGTAGGAATCGAACCCATAACCTATAGTGCTTATAGTCACACGCTTGTGCCACAGCGCCTCGGCTGGCCTTTTTAAAATATAACTTTTGTGTCTTATGATACTCATAGAAATTATGGAACTAGCAAACTTAGGCAACACGACAATCGGAGCCATTTCTTTGTCCAAATAAAAAAATTCTCCGATGAAATATACATACATATTGGCTAAGTTTCCTCATATTTTTCCATATCCTCTTCCCACCCTCTTCTATGATCGTTTCAAACGTCAATACTTTTACTTTGAACTTGGAAGGTTTTATAAGTTTTTGTGAAACTCGAATGTTTATTAGAAAAATTCTATTTTTACTGAAGTAGTTTCATAAACTCATATACTCGTACATATACGTGAATATTGCTTAAAGAAAATCCTGAGGCCTTTTTAGTGATAAATAATTCAAGGTTTTTTTTAAATAATGCTGCTAATTCTGTAGGAATATAATGTGTTCCAAAGATTCTAAATGTAGTTCTGATTGGGAACGAGAAAAAAGTAAAAGAGCTTTTAATATAACCCAATAACTTAACTCCTAATAGCGGTAACTCTGCTTACTGATGGTCCTGCAGCCCCCAAATATTAAGATAAACATTTTCTTTGCTAAAACACTCCACAATTTTGGGCTAAATTATATGTGGCTCGTGTCACTGAACGTATCCCGAAGTACTTCTTATAAAGAAAGAAATTTATACTTCATTTTATAAAGTATTAGGGTCCCGCCGCATAATAATCCCACATCTTTCAGCTTTTAAAAAATTCACATTTATAAATGTATGTGAATTTTCATTGTTGATTACAATTTGAAACAATATCTCAATTGGATAATATTAAAAACTAAATCACGCTGTATCCCGCATATAGCAGGGTAGGCTAGGGTAGGGTAAGTTCCCATTCACTTTCCGCCGAATTTTTCGAGGCATATGAGGAACTCAACGCCAGACTGTTGCCTTAGTGCCAGAGCGAAGTAATAAAAATATTAATAAATAATAATTCATTCCCCTGAGTGGAGATCGCCTTGCGTCCTCAGACAAATATATGTATATATATACATTTTAGTTTTATGGGAGTTTAAAGGACACACATTGGTTACTTGGCTATTTTTATACGGAACCCTCCCACTCATATTCCTCCGATATCTCTTCGCTGCTGGCTCAGCTGTCCCAACGAAAATGGCAACAATTAGAAAAATCCCCGTAATCCAAAATAATTTTCGCCAATTTAACAGTATTGCCTGACTTTGTTACACCTGCGCTTAGATAATTGTTGGTATTATTTAAAGCTTTAGCCCCTTCTAGTACTTGATCACTATGATATGTATCGAAAAATATATAAAATTTTAATAAAAGAAAATTAAGGATTTGATTGTTTTATTTTGCACTATTTATTGTTTCTTTTTTATAACTCTCCGCTAATTCTCCGCTAATTCTTTTTTATAATTTAGAAAACGTTTGAAAAACCTTACATATCGGAATTTGATTCTGCGTCTTTTGGAAAGCACCGCTTTGATCACTAAGCTATACGTTCTTATTAAGCTATGTTGTATTTCTAATACACTTGTTGGAACCTATTATACCTTATATATGAGATGCGAATTCGAAACCCGCAACGTCAAATATTCATCACAATCGATATCTGGAAGATGTCTACAAAATAGATATACTCGTATACTAGCATGGTGTTTGAAGTTGGTATAATTGTTTTAAATGACTTTTTAAGGTTCCGTACCTCAAAAAGCAAAAGCGAAACCCTCATATCATCACTTTATTTAATTCTAAAATCCTACGACTAAATCGAATCCACGACCATCGCTAATTTGTTATCCATCTATGCTTCAATGGCATCTAATCTAGTATAGAAATCACCGATATTGGCATAATATTTTAAATGTACGCTATTCCGCGAATGCCATTTTGATCGCATCGCCCCGGGCTCTAGTGTAAAATATTGACAGTTTTAGCGTCGTTAGTTAACTAACTACTAGTATAGTTATGCTGTGATTGTTAGATAGGAATAATGTTTTGTTTGAATTGCAATGTTATGTATTATTAATTATTTTGAAACTATTGTAGTGCACTTTTTACATGTCATATTAAGATGCGATAATTGTGGGTTCAAATTTCAATTTTAAAAATGTATATTTTTTTCAGCTGTGTCCCATTTATTACTTTATGCACTTTAAACTTTACACAAAAACTACTTTGAATAAAAAACGGAACTAAAGTGGTACTCTAACGATACTTGTAGTTAGTTAAGACATTAACCACTCCGCCGACTGGGCTTTGTAACAAGAGAACAAAAAACAAATATTTTATACGTCAACACTTCCGGAAAAGTCGGGCTATCCGGTAACTCGACAAATGAAATTAAAAGAGGAAAGTTGAATTAAACAGTGACACCCACTACGGCGGATGTGCTAACAATTTAGTTATAAAATACATTTTGTGGCCACGGAATCACCTAACAGACTTGAGCGAACGATTAGTCTGCTTGTGAGTTCGATTATCTTTAGAGACATTGTGTGTTGAGTAGTAGAACTTAACGACGCGCTTTGTCTTTCGAAAGGAAATTTGTTTTTTTAGCTTCACGCTAAACCCGGCACAGAGCAACGTGAACCTGGGAACCTAGTGTTAAGCTACTCCGCTCTTTAGTTGAGTTACGAAGGCGGTTGCGAGTTGAGTGGCGATACTAAACGCTGCATTTTAATTCGCTACCAAGTCGAGGAATTTAAAATTTTAAATGAAATAAAAAAAAATATAATAATTCCCCTAAATGAGGTCGGACTCAGGACCCCCGCGTTCACACTCAGACGCGGACCTACAGCGCCAAAACGACCTAATTATTTTATACGTATAATTTTATAATTAATAAAAATAGAAATGAAAATAAAAGAAGAAGTAGAATTAAACAGACGCACCCTCCACATCTCCACACAATTTCATTATAAAACATTTTATGTGGCGTACGTACTCGTAAAAAAACATAACAAACGTTCCCGAACAAACCAACCGGGATGAATCTCGTTAAAGCAACACCGTGATAATATTTGCATTAAGAATTAACCCCCAGTGAAATACATTTGATGAAAATTTACACGAAAACGCGCGTTTTGTTGTTGCTTTTGCTCTTTGATATTTTAATAGATTGTAGAATTAGATAGGTTTGAAGCATTGATACTATTACTAGTATATTCATAATTTTATATGAAATCTCAATACATTGGTTCCGTACTATAAAGTTGTATGCTTATATCAACCACGAGTAGCATATCTTAATAATTTTCTCCCTTTAATAAATAGTTATTTTTTTATTTATTTATTAGCGCGTAAATTAAGAGAAAAAAAGAAACTAAATACTATTTCACGATTCACCGTGCTTACCAAGCTGGTTACCGACGGTTATATGGCGAGAAATTTAATGCAGTGCCTAGGAATTGCGACAAAAATTCCGTGTACCATCCCAGCTTACTCTGCAAAGTTTGAGAAAATATTCAAAGAGGCGTCAACTTTTATATCTATTCCTATTCTCATTTGAGTTTCTAATTTGAATAACAAAATAGAATTAACGCTTATCAAAAAAAGTTACCATAAAAGACAAAAAATATAAAATTACTAGGTATACTAGAATTATACCTATTCTAAATTATTTATTTTTTTCACCTACTGTTTATACTTTATTTACAAAATGATTTAATGTAAAGTTTAATTTATAATTGATATCTTCTAATGTCTATTTAAAAACATGTTTCTTAAGATTTTACTTTAATGTAAAATCTTAATAAACATGATTATATATATATATATATAGAAACATATTTATAATAATATTAAATTTGCCACGATTTTTATACGCCTGTATGTTTACAATTCACTTTAAGGCATCAGATTTTTGTCGTCGCGCTTAAAAATTAACACTTTCGCCGACCTTCCCGAAATCTTGCGCTTTTTGAATAATAAAAAAGGGCTCGCGACCCCCAATTCTTGATATTTCACGAGTTTAATAATGTTTTAATCATATTTGTGGCCTTTACAACCACACCACACCACAAACTTTTATTTATGAAGGAATGGACGTTAGATACTTGGGTGGAAAATTTATAAAATTTACATAGACGATGTCACGATGGTCGGGAGTTTGTTCTCATGCGGAAAACTTGTGTCTTTATAACATATTTATTTATATTTTCTGGTATATATAGGCTAGGCACGGTACAGGGGGTAGGTACGTCATCTGAAAAGGCAGAATCAAATAGTAATAAAAAAAAATTAATATACTTTTATTAAACTAGTAAATCAATTTCACATTTTTAAATATAAATTATTATAAAAAAATACATTTAATTTTATAATTAAAATATTAATAATATTTTTATGTTTGTAAATTCGTAACAACACTTATAAATTATTACCAACGATACATCCCCAGAGGAGTAGCGCCACAAGCGTATAACTGTAAACGCGACAGGTTGTGAGTTCGACTCCCACGCAAGAAAATTAAATATTTAATATCTTGGAAAGCAGAGTTCCGTCACTCAACCCGCAATGTCTCCAAGCTTCAGCGCAAAATAGAGAACGGAGTATCTTAACACTTGGTTCTAAGGTTGCCTCTGTCTACTCTGTTATATGACTAGTAGGTATAAAATAAATCAAGACGTTAAATAAACGATATTAACCCTAGCTGTTTTGACTTTTATAAAATTAATCATACATTTTTTTAAAAAAACAACAATAATGCATACATACACAAGATAAGATGCTATAATGAAATAACTTTTAAAACTGTTTGCCGTACCGTGTTATACGAAAGGAAGGTAATATGTACATAAATTACAAGTCCTTTTGTTCTTTGCCCCAGTTCCGAGACACGACTGCAGGTGTTGAAATTGCCTATATTTGCTTCACTTATGCACAATATTATTGTATTTATGTACAGCGTGTTGTTTTTTTTACAAATTTAATTTTAACTTAATTTTGTTATGGGAGTTAAAGTAATAAAGAAATATTGATATTTTATATAAAAACAGCTTTTGATTGATTTTTAATTTTTTTCTGTAGGTCCGAGATAAAACTGTGCGCATGCATAAAAAAGTAATTAATTACGCATTGTACAAATATTTTTATTACGCATATTAATACATATATTGTATGTGGATCGACGGAATCCAACGCATCTATTTAACCAAGCAAGTAAAATAAAAATATATTAACCACATTCGATTCTCTTCCAGTGTCTCTCTATAATGACATCCTCACTCTGATAATAAGACAAAGTGTGGCGTTGAGTTCCACTCAACATTTAATATCTCGTGAATTGGTCGGAAACGGATCATTTTCAACCTAGGTTCCTCCTGCCTACATCGTGAAGCTAAGTCATCTCCAATAAGAGCTGAACCCACAAGCATCAACTACCAGGCACGTTCCAACTACGCCACTATTATATCTATACTTTATACTTTAAACAATAGGGCTTACATTACAAACTATTACTACCTTGACTCCTCGGACAAAGTTTTTCGAATTCATAATTTTAAACTTACAAGCCACTACCATAAAGCACCAATACACAAAGACCAAATAGTATGAACGGTGATCTAGATACAGTTCGCTGGAAACTTTGACTATTATTGCAGAGCTACTTTACAATCGCGTCCGTAACGGCTTCCTTAAGTAACTGAATACATTTTAATAATACATTTCGGTTTTTGTTCGGAGATCGGAGAAATGTGATCCAAGTTAAAGTGTATTTAATTTTTTTATTGTTATTATTTTTAACTCGTAAACTTGATATTTTTGTTAAATTGTTTTTCCAAACTTACTAAAAAGAAATGTCTGTAGGATCTTTAATCTAACGAATGAAATATTTTCATACACTGCCGCAATGTTTCAATGTGGAAAGCTGAGAATGAAATAAGCTGAGCGCTGAGCAAAAGGCTGAGAATCAAAGCCACGACTGGCTTCAAAATTACGATGAACGGGATGACCATTAATAATATTATATTTACAATATAGACGTGTCTCTGATTGGAAAACTTAACAAAGAAAATAATAAAGGAAGACCAGTATTGATATATTTTATTAATAATTGGAAAAAAAAGGAAGTCATGAAACACCAGAAACATTTAAAAGATATTTATGCCTCCGAAGATTTTCCTAAAGAAGTACAAGAAAAAAGGCAAGAGTTACAGGTAAAGTTTATAGAAGAGAGGAAAAAAGGGAACTATGTCATAATAAATTATGACAAGTTGATTATTAAACAAAAAAATGCATTTGATATAATGAGAGTCAGTAGCAACTCACTCTCCTCTTCTCCAGCAGTGAAACTTTTATAGGATACGGACGTTAGCCACCGGAACAAGCAATAACTAAACCAAAATAATTTTAACAAAATATTTCCCATCGTGACGGTGACGGTGACGGAAATTAGACTTCCACCCTCCACTCGCAAATATTAAAAATACCACCAAAACAAATACAAAACATAATAATATATACAAATACAAAACATAAATATAAGAATATCAGGATTATATTTTATGCTACACAGGGAAACGCAAGGATCATCATGGAGTAGGATTTTTAATAAAGAAAAAATACAGAAACAATATAATTAACCGCGCAATCTAAGCGAGTAGCAATATTGCAATTAAAATTTGAAGAAATAAGCATGTCAATAATTCAGCTTTATGCACCCACAGAGAGATCAAGTGAAGAAGAAATAGATTCCTTCTACAACGATGTTAAAAAAGTACATCTACTGGCTGATGGCTTGGTAATAGTTATAGGTGATCTAAATGCCAAAATAGGATACCGAAAAGAAGAAGAAGATCTGACAATGGGTAAATATAGTTACGGCGAACGAAATGATAGGGGCGAAAAATTAATAGCCTTTGAATACAAATTAGTAATTATGAATACGTTTTTCAAAAAGAAAGATAACAGAAGATGGACCTGGATTTCTCCTAATCAAAAAAATAAAAATGAGATAATTTTGTAATGACAAACAAACCAAAGTCGATTACAAATATAGAAGTTCTAAACAAGATAAATTTTGCTTCTGATCATAGGCTAGTGAGGGCAACAGTAATTTTAAATACGCCAAAAAAATCAGAACGAATTTCAGACCCACATCTAGTAAGTTAAAATCGTCAAAAGAAATAGAAAATTACACTAATCAATTGAAGATTAACATTGAAAACCTGACAATGAACCAAAACGATGTACAAATAAATGTACTATAATTTGCTTAAAGGAATAATATTAAATAGTTCAAAAAAGAAAAACGTGAAAAGAAATGTTAAAGAAAATTCGATATTTAGCAAAAGTACGAAAGAACTTATAAAACAACGCACTGAACTAATTTTAATAAAAAATAAAGACAAAAACACAAGAAATAAACTTACAGTACTATTTAAAGACACTAATAAATCCCAGAAAAAATATGCAGAAACCCTGGATATTAAAACTCAAACATAATTCAAAAGAAACAAGAACGAGGAAAGACGTGACAAACCTTGCGACAACATTTTACAAAGAACTATATAGAAGAAGGGGTGATGACAAACTAGTGAAAAGAAAGATACAATATGAGATGACGTCCAATATAACGAGTGAACCAATCAGTATGAAAGAGGTTTACGATAACATTAAACACTTAAAACCAGAAAGAAGTCCAGGGCCTGATGGTATAACAAATGAGGCTTTAAAATTGGGTGCCACTATTCTGATACCTCATCTTACTCTACTATTCAATCTGATACTTAACACAGAATCCATCCCAAAGCATTACTTTTTCTATCGGACATTATTTTTCCCATCGGACATTATTTTATTGTACAAAAAAGGGAACCCACTGGATATAGCAAATTACAGGCCCATCAGTCTGCTTGCAACTATGTATAAACTTTTTACATCAATTCTATTAAAACGCATAAAACACGATATTGACATACAACAACCTATGGAACAAGCCGGTTTTCGCTCGGGATTCAGCACAATTGGTCACATACAATCATTGGAACAATTGATAGAAAAGTATAGAGATTTTAATAGAAGCCTATACATAGGTTTTATTGACTATACTAAGGCGTTTGACAGCATAAGCCACAGTTCAATTTGGAAGGCACTAGAAATGTCCTACGTTTGTAAAACATATATAAATATAATAAAAACATATATAGAAACAGCACAAGTAAAGTGAAATTAGAAAACAGGGGAAATCAGATAAATATTAAAAGAGGAGCGAGACGGGGAGATCTTCTGTCGCCAAAGCTTTTTATTTCTGTTTTAGAATATGTGTTTCGAAGAATAACCTGGGAACAAGGGGGAATCTATATAGACGGAAAGTATATGAGCCACCTTAGATTTGCTGACGACATTTCTTTATTATCTGAGCAACCTAATGAATTAAAAACAATGATAAACACTCTAAATCAAGATGGTCACAAAGTTGGCTTGAAAATGAACCCTTGTTAAACGAAAATAATGACAAACAGCTTTAAGAGAGATATTGCAATAGAAAGTATTGACGTAGAATATGTAGATAACTATATTTACTTAGGGAAACAAATATCGTTTAGAAAAACAAGTAGTGAAGAAGAAATAGAAAGAAGAATTAATTAGCTTGGATAGTTTTAGACACTTAAAGATTTTTTAAAAGGTAAATTTAGTATGAAAATGAAAAAAACTATCATGGACACTTGCACCTCACCCACTCTTTTGTATGGCTGTCAAACCTGGAATTATATAAACACAATAAAATAAAAAATCAACGTAATGCAGCGAAAAATGGAGAGAAATATATTGAAAGTCAGAAAAACACAAAAAGTTAACAATCATAAGATAAGACAAAAAACTAATATTTTAGATGCATTCACCCAAGCCCTAATATTAAAGTGGCGGTGGGCTGGACACATATCACGTTACGTTGATAATAGATGGACAATTCAAACAACACGATGGAAGGTCCCAGTTGGCAAAAAATATGTTGGTAGACCAATTAGCCGGTGGGCTGACGGTATAGCAAAAACTGGTGGAAAAAATTGGATGACTCTGGGGGAAAACAGAAAGTTGAGGAGCGAAATGGAGGAGGCCTATATTCAAGAAAATGGGATCCATATCACCAAAACAAGATCTAACATAAATATTAATAACTAACAAACTAATTTACTTACTATTTTCTAAGATATTTAATTATTTACTTTTTTACACTAATATCTAACTAATAATATTTGTAAAAAAAAAAAGTGATAAGTGAAATAAAAGGCTTATTATTATTATTATTAATATAGACGTGTCTCTGATCTGATCAGGTCAAAAATGTTGTGGCGCAACGGACTACCTTCTGACGGAGGTTGCGAGTTCCATTTATACTTGGGGTAATGAATTATTTTCTCTTCAAATCAAAGCGTGCTCGTACATCACAAAAATTGCTTAGTGGAAACTAAAGAAAAAAAAACAACTAAATGCTTTTAATTTTTCGCTAACGCCTGTAGATTAGGCCAGCCGGAGGTCGCATGTAACAGCCGAAGTTGTTTTCGTTCGGTAGTCTGCGTCAATTATGCGAGCAAGGTGAGGTTGTAGTACACTTACGACGTTTGATTTTGCCATATTAATTTTTGTATGTCCAATTTTCGTATATTTCTTTTATTTCGTTTTAAAATTTGAATGAAGAATGACCAGACCGGATCAGACCAGGCCAGACGGACTAGAGTGTCGGCTTTTCCTTTAGCATACCTACCGTCTAAAGAGCTCTTTCTATTTTTCTACATATGTTTTTTTTAACTCCACGCGGAAACGATGTAATAGAAAAAGAGTGTCTTTACATCTGGAAACCTAATCCAGGCTGCCTCTGCCCACCATGATTTGTGAGGGATACAAAGTGAAGTTTATATATGTAACACAAAAGACACGAAAACACGTTATTCCATCGAAAGCTTATAAACAATTTCTACTACAATCATCTCACTTTACCTGAGAGCTCTTATAAATATCCTGAGATATTAATCAAAAACTTCACGGACGGTTTGGTATCTATCAAACTTGAAACATTTGTTTTGGCACTTTGCGTAATTATCTTACTTTATTTTATACAAATATTGATATTAGATTTAAGTAAATTAGGAAGTCTTCAATTTTGTAAATCGTCAAGAAAAATAACTACTCTAATGTAGTTTCTCGTTATATCTTGACTGTAGCACCCTGCTAAACCTGCTGCTAGACACAGGAAATCTAGAGCTAAGATGCGTGTTTCTTAAATATGCGGAGAGTGGAGAATAAAATATTCTTATCGATATTATTATGTCATTAAATTATTCTAAAATTCATTGAACACTTTCACGTCCTTACTCGCATCATGTAAATATGGAAAGATAGTGCTTGGTTCTTGAACGCGCTTATCTTAGGAACTGCCGATTCGATTCGAACTGACAAATTATTTGGATAGTCTATTAATAGAGGAAGGCTATGTTATATCGCGCTAACCTTTCCGATATAAGTTAGTTATGCCATTTGACCATGGGGTGCAGCCACTGGCATAGGATTAGGCAACCTAGTAGTAGGATTAAAAGAGAGAGCTTCCTGTTGAGACCAAAATTTACAGATTTGTTTAGCTTCGCGACGTATTCTACTACCCCAACGACTGGACTCTAAGTGCAACTGTAAGCGCGACAGGTAGTGTGTTCGATTGCCACTCGAGAAAAAAATATAAAATATTTAATTTCGACGCTCTGGTAACGAGGCAACAATACCTCCAGAATTCGGCAGAGAGTGGAAAACGTAATAATCTTTATAGAGATGGAGCGTTTTAACACTAGTTTCCCTCTGGCTACACTAATAAGAGCGTTACCCTAACAAGTGCGGTATCTGCATACCGTTATGAAGTCATAAACCACAATCGAGATATTATTAAATAACTTTCAAAATAAGCCACGTGTATTCCAACCTGAAGAGGGGGAATTTGTTCAATAAGAAAAATGATATTAGATCGCCCGTCTGCAGTAGGCGGCGGGAAACGTAATAATGCAAAGTTTTTCAATAATTCCTCACCTTCCGTTTTATACTCGCAATTAAAGGTATGAAAAGAAAACGCACAAAATTGAGTTTATGCGGACCAGAATCGATTAGGTATATTAGGCTTCAAAATTAATTCAGTTGAACCTTTTATGGTTTTTGGCATTTAAGCCATTTAAGCGTGTGACTGACTGTAAAGGCGATATTTTGTAGGTTCAATTCTCTCTCGAGAATCTCAAGTCTCGATATTTTTATTTCTTTGCTCTGGTATCCAGGCAAAGCGCGGCGTTGAGTTCCGCCAATCAACACACCTGCCTCCAGAATTTGGCGGAAAATGGGGAACGGAGGGTCTTAGCACTAGGATCCCCCTGCCTACCGTAGGGTATAATAGAGATACTAAAGTAAGTGAAGTAAAGCTATCTAACCCAATCTTCAGTATGTTATAGCATGTATTCAGTACATGGCACCATATTAGCGTGTTTATCTAACTGATAGCGTCAATTTCTGCTCTATCTAGTCTCTAATCTACGCAAACCACTATAACCAACAACAATACATATCAATCAACATTTCAAACATAAAGACGCGCCCACACTCCATACATAATAAAGATCAATTTGACGTGAATAGTTTAGTAGCATTACCGTTTTAGTGTGCAACAAGCATTAGATTACGCTCCGAACCATAATTATCGAACTATCGAAGCGAAATAAGCTAATGTATTAACATACAGTTCGAGATTGCTATCAATCGATCCATCAATCGTGTTCACTGTAATTAATTTACCACAGCTTGTCTTTCTAACTGGTTTACTTATTTTTGCATGTGGCTTTGCTTGTTATATTTTTATTTTTTTTTAACTAGTAAATATTGAGCTGATGTTGAAACACATCCAGGTTTTAGCGGACTTCTTTTTTCGAACAAGAGCCGACTGCCTCTTTTGTCGTTCTGTAAAATCCGTTATTTTTGAATTCGCTACCATCAAGAAAAAATATTAAAAACAAAAATGTAAGAAAAAATCTAAGCGGGCGAAAGCCTGTTCATGCCAGCAAAATTACATCCTTTTTGCGAAATAATTACGTAAGAAATTTTTCAGCTAACTCAATGAAGATGGTGGAATGAACAAGATCTGAGGGATTTTATTAGAACACGATATTTTGCACTCGACTTCGTCTGTTAACTCGTATGATCTTTTACGCATGTTTTCTTTATCAAACAACTCACTCACCGCTTTTCCTTTTCCGCCCAATTTTCGAGACGTTGCGTATTGAGTGGAGGCACTCCACCCCCGATTTGTTTTGTAACCAGAGCGTGAAAATGAAAATTATTCGCTCCCTCGAATGCGAATCGAACCCACAGCCACGTTCTCGTTCACCAGAAAGACAGCCTCAAAAGGTCCTTACATTTCATCATAGAGTGCAACCTAAATCAACGCTGTATGGCGAGAGTAATTCCTTCATCCGGCTAGTAATGATTCGTTCACAGCCTTTATTTCCGTCACACGTTAGCTTCACTTGTCTCTGTTTCTAAACACCTTTCATCCTGCAAATCCTTTATGCTTTTGATTATAGAGAATGTTTTGAAAAATTCTTACTTTTTTAATAAAAGTATACATTGTAGGTCGTCGTTGCCCAGTAAGACAATAAATATGATTGTTCTGAGTGCGCTCGCCACTAGGGAAAGTATAAGGGTTATAAGACACAGCACGGTGTTGATCCCGCCACTCAGCATGGAATGTCTCAAAAATTAAGCGGTGTGTACGGAACGGAATGTCTTAACAATAGGTTCCCTCTGCTACACTGGTATATGTTGAATGAATGAATGCAGAAAAAGTCTTGATCGTCTTCTTTTAAATATAACAAATTAGAAACATAAACATTTCAATCTAAGACGCAATAGGCGATACAAAGAGCCAAATAAGATCGGATAAAGGTGGCAAATAACAGCAACTTTAAATCAAACAGAGAAGTATTTACGTCGTAGATTAAAGTGATTCCTTTCAATCTTGATTTAAAATCAAAATCGTTAGGAGCGCCTCGAGGAACGACAAATCACATCAGGGCCTACCTTAGAATACGCAAAAATAGAAGTACAATATTAATGACGCAATGATCTAATGAATAATAGTCATTTTTTATATTTCACACATAGAATAGATATTTCCTTTCCCGAGGTGGAGGTCTCATTACATGTTAAGTGGCGGAACTCAACGCCACGCTTTGCCTTTTACCAGGACGACGAAAAAAAACGGTATTTAATATTTCATTCATTAGGAAAGAATCGAACTCACAATTGTCTACATACATGCTCTATACACTTGTTATATTTTAATCAATTTCATGTAATAACGGATACATGTTACAGTTTTTTATTTATTATTATATATCACGTACTTATTTTGAGTCTACACATTGCAATCTAATTTATTCCACTTCTATTATTCTAAACATTTCCTCTGAACGATTCCTCCAATAAAAGGCTAAATTTAGCTACATTATTCACGCCACTTCAACTGTTGAGTAATTGTCCGATACTCACCGACTTCAGATATTGGATTTAAATATTGAAAAAGTTTTAATTATTACATATTGTACATATGTTTTGTAGTATATTGTTTTATTATACCGACAGTCAGACTTAATGAAATTATAGTTTACCAACTTCAAAAGAAGGAGGTTATCAGTTTTACATAAAGGCTCTTAGGCTCTTAAAAGAACCTTTGTGATATTATAAGAATTTTTATTATTGTGTTTGTTGTGCTTAGTTTTTTCTTTGCTTCAAGGGACCATAGACCTGAATATTTAATATTAATTTCAGCTTGATACTTCTACCTGATCTTTAAACAAATGGTCTTGTCTCGTCAGATGGACAGACGGACAAAGAAGTACTTTTGGGACACGAAACCTTAACGAACGAATGAACGAAAAACGAATGAACGAAAATTGTAAAGATCTATCTTTACAATTTTCGTTCATAATCTCTTCGCAGCAATCTAGACAAAAAATAACTAAATTTTATTACCGTTTGGTTTACTCGATATTGGTATACCTATTTATTTTTAACCGCTTAGTAAGTCGACTGTCGGCTTTCACTTAATTCTATTTTAATTCTTTACTAATCTACTCCTACCGGTATTAAGCTCCCCGTGCTGTGGATCAACAGGGATTCCAACGAAATCGCGAATGCAGCCTGCAGTTCTAAGATTTGGAATAACATTAAACATTTATTTTGTTCTTTCATTCCGTATTTAGTCGGTTTTGTAATGGTTTGATTTAGTGATATCTAAGTGGTGGTCAATTGATAGATCAAGTTAGATAAATGGAAGGATACTTTTTTTAGGTTTCACGCTTTATCCCGCTCATAATGCGCTAAGCAGAAAAGACCTAGAAACCTTGTTTTAAGACACACCCTGTCTGTTCCCCACTTACCACCGAATTCTAAAAACATGGAGTGACTTTGCCTCGTTACAAAAGCTGCGTCATTTCATCAAGTGGAAATCGAACCCACAGCCCGTCGCGCTTACAGTCACATGTTTGGACCACTGACTGCTCCATGACTGGCCTGTAGTTTGTTATGTATTATATATAAAAACAACTTCTAAAATGTATGAGTCAAATCAGTAAAGTTTATTCCTATAAGCCCATATAATCAAAAATATCCCATATCATTCGTTCTTTCTTAAGAGAATGAAATATAACTATTGTAATGCAATACGACTACTTGTGCGTATACTTTGCTATCGAATTTTTCTTAATTATTTATAAATCAAAATACATATTTTAACGTAGCGGACGTAGTCTGAAGTAAATGCAGCGAATGTGGGTACGATTCCCACTCGGGGGAATGGATGATGTTCATTTATTCGTTCTAGTAACAAGAAAAAGCCACTTAACTCACAAAATTTCTAAAATTGAATGTAAGTGTTAAACGGAGAGAATGAACATTAGGTTCCCTCTACCATCTATATGTGGAATACAATTTGAAGTAAAATAAAACATACATACACAACGCGACGATTTACAGGCGAATGTCAAAGGTTTTTCTTTCGAAATATCATTTAGTACGAGGACCGAAAACGAGGTCATGACAAGTGGAAATAAAACTATAGAATTTAGTATTTTAATTCATACAATTTTTAAATATAAATATTATTCACTTAAATATTGCTGGCTCTAAAGAACTATTGCTATAAACGTTAATTTAATAAATTCTTGAAGCTAATTTTTGCACACGCTTAGAAATGTGGAAAAAAAATATTTTTAGGATTCCGTGCCTCAAGAGGAAAAATGGAACCCTTATTACAATACCACTTTGTTGTCCGTCTGCCAATATATATCAATCTGAAATTAATATCAAATATTCAAGTCTACGAGAAACGACGAGAAAGTGAGCTTAAAAGTTTTGCCTTTTCAGATGTGTGGGAAAAGGCTTAAAAAGCTGCAAGTATATATCAAAATACATATATATATCAAACAACATCGACCAAATCGGAAAGACAAAAAATATATTTTTAAACAGAAACCATTGAAAATGCACAAAATTAAGTCAGGTGAAAATTTCCATTAATATCCGTTGTTATTGACCAAACGTATCATCTACCTACGACTACAGTACACACCGAGAGTGCATTTCGGGCAATTACCATGGCCCCCTCGGGTGCCTGCATCCCGATTAACCCTTCCATTAACGCCGGCGGACATCCGTTTTCAATAAACACAAGACGTGAGCGACCGCTGGGATTCCGTTGATATGTAACATGACAAGATTTCAGCATCAGGCTTTGGTTTTGACTTGTTTCAATTAGTTCGTTAACCAGATGAAATGGCGATGGACTTTTGTGGAGTAGGCCGAGAGGTTAGAGATAAAATTAGCGCGAAAATTGTAATTGATTCCCCGAGTGGGAATCGAATTCACAACCGCCGATTTTTCAGTCAGAGCTGTACCAGTACGCATTGGCAAATTCGTAATATAATAAATAATTTTATTTATTTAAAAGCAAATTTATCATAAAATTAGATACCAAATACATAATATATCACACAAAATATACAGTTGTACATAATAAATAATAGACGCTGTGGCTTAGTTGTGGGAGGGCTAATAAATTATAATGAACATGTTTATGGTAAACATAGGTACGACTACGTTCATATATTTGTGTGGTACGATAGATGTTAGAAAAACAAGTTGTTTATAACATTTATTATTCTTCTAACTACTTTTTAGTTCTAGGTGGCTTTTTTTTTCTAGTTATAAACTTGTTTTTTTTTCTGACTCTACTTTTCTGATTACTCATACAAACTAGTAGTAATATAAGAGCCTCGCAGATGCCACTTAGACAGTTAAAATGTACTCGTATACTATATCGCCTTTCCCTTAAGAATTTTGAGAATACCTTCTTAGTGTAGGGAATCACTAAGAAGGTATTCTCGAAATTCTTAAAGGAAAGGTTGAAAACGAGATTTTCCATCTTAAATCTCAAAGGCCACGTCACCAAAGTTGCAAGTGGCGCGCCGTCTAGTAAAGTAATTTTTTTATCTCATTCCAATTGCTTCACGCCTTTTCTACAAAATATCATCATGGAAATGAAGTATCTTAACACTTGGTGTCCTCCACCCACTCTGCTATATGCGTATCGTATCAAAAAACTTCCTATTAAATACGCAATACAAGGGGCAAACATTTCCATAGAAAATTAAAAGTCAGTGATTGCCGACCTGGATACCGTCGAAACCTATTTCCTGAATTTTGCATACAAAACGGTCAAATTTCAACTATCGAAGAGCGTTTCTAACTTTTTTCATGTTGCAAAAGATAAAAGGAAAAAATTAAATATCTTTAAACATTTAGAAACAAAATATGTAAATAATTTGCATATATAATTATGTATATAATATTACTAGTGGACCCGGACGCGGCTACGCCTGCTTGAACTATAAGAATATTTATGAAATTATTTTCAATAGAATTAATAAGACAATATAAGCTTAAATAATCAAAAAGAATAAAAAGTAGAGACATATTATTAGAGAAAAATATCTGAGTTATTGAAATGAACCAACAAAAAAAATAAAAGTAACTAAAAGAAAATTCTTAATATTAGAAAAAGTACCTTAAGTTTTCCATGTGTGCGTACATACTCGTAGATATCGACTCTATGAAATAACTGAACATTTTTCTATATTAAATAGGTTAATTTTTAGTATCAAACAAAATAAGAAGAGAGCCAAAGTGTAATTTAAATTAATAATTATAAACAACAAATAATTACATAAAAATTAACAATAGTTGGGAAATGTATGAAAATTTATACAACCCTCAACGTCATCTGCCCGTTCGCGTCGGTCATACTCTTACTATGATGCCCGAAGGCATTCCGATTCCGTCATTCCGAATCAGTGACATCTCCTTAATTATTTTTTAGAATGTTATACAGTAAACTATAATTTCAATCTAGATAAAATGCTATAAGTGACTTTTATATTTATTTTTATAAGGATGAATATCAAAATATAAGTTCAATTCGGGTGACGTTTTGTTAAAACAACAAACTAACTTTGCAAACCGATCCTTAGCAACGACGGTTGTTATTAACATGGCAGAATAAATTGCATGTAAAATTCTAAATAATAAAAAATAAATATGTGTAATGTAATGTTATATTATATTAAAGCCTCTAGCACTTCTGAAGAATGCAGCTATCATACAAATCAGAAACAAAGTAAATCGGATCAGTAGATCCAGAGATCTTAGCGTTCAAAAAACAAACAAACAAACTCTTCCGCTTTATTATATTAGTATAGATTATAGATATAGAAAACGCGTTGGTTGTGAGTTTGATTTCTTCCTGGAGCAATGAATTATTTTCATTTTCTCGCTTTGTTAACAAGACGGCGGCGTTGAGTTCAGTTACTCAACACGTAATATATCGAAAATTAGCCGTTGTGTGGAGAATATAGTGTCGCAACATTAGGTATCCTTTTCCCATCCTGCCTTATAGCAGGCATATACGGGATAAACCGTGAAGCTTAAAAAGGAATGATGATAATTATGAAAGAAATTAAGAAATAATTTGGTCCTCTTTTCGTGCATTTTAAAACATGTTTTTGGGTGACAGCAACCAACGCAGTGTTCCATCGACGACGAATACATTTAGAAAATGTATAAAAATTTGGACGTAGCGGAACTCAAACCTGCACCACTCGTCCCTACGTCGAAATTCTTATACACGTGGTTACGGACAACTTATTTAATTTGTTAGTATTTCTAACAATGATTACGAGAAATTTTATATAGCATACCAAAAGACCTTTGTGTTTCGGATTGCGTTTGAGCAATTATCGGTGCCTTCACGAGAATTTCCATGTCGATTTCCTCGTCAGAACCGTCTTCTACTATGATAATATTGTAACTGACAGCCTCATGTACCTGAGAGGCACGTGAATTAACTTTAGTCAAAGATTTTAATTGTATTATAATTAATATGAACTATAACTAAAGTTAAAAAAACTTTCCATCAAATTAACAAATTGTGGGAGTGAGAAAATGAGAATTGGTGAGAGGGACAGAGGAAATTGGTGTGTTAATAATATAAATGAAATGATACATTATATACTAAGTTATTTCTTATTTCCAAAAACAAAATTATTTCTAGGTAGAGTCACCCTGTTGTCTCTAAGTTATAAAGTCAAAAAACAAAAAAAAAATACTGTATCAATTTAAAATAAGGGCATAAGTGTGTAACTGTAAGCGTGATCGATTGTAGATTCGATCACCAATATTTATTCAAAAGTTATATAAAAGTTATTATTAGTATATGATATAAAAGTCATTTCTTCGCTCTGGTGTCGAGGCAAAAGGCGGCGTTTAGTTCCGCCACTCAACACTTAATGCCTCCTGAACTCTATGGAAAGTGGAAAACGGAGAGTGTTCACAATAGGTTTCCTCTGCCTACCCTGCTAAATTCAGGATGAAAACAAAAATACATATATTACCTTTTATTATGACTAAATACTATAATATATACATGCATATACATAAACAACATGTGGATTATAACAGTTTAATATCATGAACAGAGGTGTCGTCTATTAAGCTGAAGGATTAGCTACATCCGTGTACGAGCAGGCCACGTCGCGCGTCGACTGGTGCAGCGTGATATGGCTAACGTGACCACACGTCGCATTTTGAACAGGACTGTGCCATTCGCTTGTGTGTCCCTGTATCCCTGTGCCCCGAAATGTGCTACCGGGACATATGAATTTCCCATTCTTTTGGAACGGCACGCAAACTGGCACGCAAATTTTGACGGTCGAAACAAGTTTCTACGCGATTATCGCACTACTCTATTTTTAAAAGGTAACTGAATGGAATAGTCCACAAAAAACAGAATTATTAAATTTTTGGCTAAAGTGTCAAGTATTCCTTTAAAAAACGACAGCACTATCAGATGGAGAGAAAAAACAAAGGTATCTATAAAAAACTTAAAGTCTGTCTTATAAAAAGGAAAGCATACCTCTTAAATAAAGAAAATAAAATTAGTCTAAAATATCCCGTTTTGAACCGAACGAGGTATGGTCACGTTAAATATTGTTCGTCATTATTCATATATGATTATAATTATACTATACTAGCGACACGCTTACGACTTTGCCCGCTTACGAATAATGTTATATTACAGCCAAATTATATTACATATTTACATAAATCGTAGCTTATGTATTATTCCGATGTATTAATTATACTACTGTAAAGTTTCATCTTAGTAGTTATGCGAACAAATATGCACCTTCATAAACTTCCACATTTATAATATTAATAGGATAGTAGGATAATAGTAGTAATATTTTGTATATTTACAATGTCATAGCTTGCACAGGAAACCTTATGTCTGAAATAAAGATACTACTTCACACATAGTGTCTCATGAATTCTGTGGAAAGGAGTAGCGGATTATCTCAAAACTCCTTTGTCTATCCCGCTACATGCGGAAAACACCGTGAAACTGGAAAAAAATGTCATACAAAACTTATACTCCTCCAAGCCACGCGACCGAAGTGACAGATTAAAGATGAACTCAAATATCAAATTCCTTCGAATTAGAATCGAAGCCGCGACCGTCGACCACTGCCAGACACTGCCATTCCACCAACGGAGGGACCACGTGACTCTACAAATAATTTAATTGATTTCCCCTGCATTGCACCAACAGTGACTTCTCAAGCCACACACGAGTAATAGCTTCAGCAATTAACGCGCATGTCCTAGTATTCAAATCTAGGGCGTAAACGCTTCTCTGTAGATTGCAGATTGAAACGGAAATACCTTTGTCTATGCGAGACAGCTTATATATGGGGGTGTGTGGTGAGGTAGTCTTTTTCGTTATGTTCATACATGTGGGTTAGTGGTGAGTTATTAGTTTTGTGACTAAATTAAGTTTTATTTTCGTTTGATACCTGCAATATTACCGAAACGCGAGAATTCGGTGGAAAGTGGGGGATGGAAGTGTTTTAACAGAAGGTTGCCAGATTCACTCTGCCTGCACCGCTATGCGTGGGATAGGTGCAGCTTGAAGCTAAAAAATATGTTACCCTAGTTGTACCTTTTCTTTTTCTCACAAAGTAGGACAGATAGAGAAAATTCGGAAATTATAGGTTCACGGGAAGTACTCTGTAGGTTTTGATTAAGCGATGAATTTCATATATTTTGATTACGTTGATTTAAAAGCTTTTTAAATACTAGATTCTCTCTGCCTACCCTGCTATGTGCGAGATATACCATAAAATTATTTAAAAAAAAGTAATATAAAATATTTCATTACCTACGTATTGGGTAAACCGAGGTACCAATATGAATATACGTTGCTCCCGGCGCCCGGGCCTGTGCCCGCGAGGAACATAACGTGAAATAGAAGTTTGCATTGCAAATTCACTTTAATGGAGTTGGAAAAGCGTTTTATAACTGGTCCGTATATACAATTAATTAAATATGTTAATCATTTTTATATATTTGCCTCATTTTGAAGGGAAAATAATGATTTAGGGATTAAACTCTCATATCTCATGAATATATAACTTTTAATAAAGGAAATGGTACGTTGAAATAATACTTGGAAAATGTTAAAAATATTTCATAAATAGCATTCTCTTTTAAATTTTATCACTCTAAATAGTACACAGGATGATAATAATTTACTCTAATAATTTAGAGTCCAAGCACTGTGAGAGAATTATCTCTGCCAATAATGATTTTTAAATATCAGCGGAAGACCTAGCCGGGGCGCAGGAGTACAAGCATGAAACTGGAAACGTGACATGATGGGGATGTGACTCCCACTCCATGAAATGCAATATTTAAAATTTTCATTTCCTCACTCGTAATAGCACACGGCGTTGAGTTCCGCCAATGCCTCCACAATTTGGCGGAAAGTGGGGAACTGAAGTGTCTTAATGAGAACGGAGTGTCTTAACACTAGTTTCCCAGATTTCAGATAGATCCCTTTGCCTACTCTATTTCGTGCAGGTTACAGCGTGAACCCGTAGCCACTTTAGCTTAATTTTCATGAAGGTTTTGTAAGTAATTAGTTAATTGTATTCATCTGCAATCGTTAACTTAACATATAAACGTTAACCTTCCAAGTAATCGTATAAACGATCACTTGAGATAACTGCATCTCATTTGAACTCCGCAGCGGAGGGCCATTGAGAAAATGTATTAGAATTTACACCTATATTAATATGCCTTAGCTTTGTTACACTTTTGAGATTACTTTTTTCAGCTTCACGCTGTATCCTGCATGTAGCAGAATGCGCAGAAGAAACATAGTGTCAAAACACTCCAATCGGCAGTCGTTGCGTATGTGCAAAAGGGGTACGATTGTAAACGCGACAGTGGTAATCGAACCCACAGTTCAATTCCCACTCGAGGAAATTATTTTATCTTTATTTATCATTGCCTCCCACGGGTAACGAGGCAAAGCGCGGTTGATATCCTCCACTCAACACGAACTGCCTCCATATTTCTGTGAAAAATGAGGGACGGAGAAAACCCAGATTCCCTCTGTCTACCCGGCTATGAGAGGGATACAGCGTGACCAGCAACTATTATTGCTTTATGCACACATTTTTTGTAGTCGATTCAGCCTCGTCAAAGCCACGAGGGATCGGCTCATAACGAACTCCGCTCGACTGAGGTGGCGAGTTTTTATTACATCAGTCTCATAAAATTTGTCCTCTAATTTCTTTACTAAATACATTTTAAGATCATGTTAGGGAATAATAATGAAATTAAACTAAATCTGCTTATAAAAAAAATCCCTGTCTTTGCTTTGTAATTAAAGGTTTGGAATTATTTTTAGTTTTACGCATATGTAGTGTACCTACATCACAATTACTTTCGAATTTCCATTATTATATTTAAAAGGACGGAATCTTAATCCTGCACGATGTTTTCATTTCCTCGAGTGGGAATCGAACCCACGACCAGTCGATTTTGCAGCACAATTTGTGCCTCTACAACTAGCCTTAATTTAAAGAAATTTTCAATTTAAACCAAGTGCCTATATTTTAGCTTTCCATTAGGTATACACCCGTTTCCGGTGGTACAAGCTTGAAAAGTACCTCGAACTTGTTACCACTATACGTTAGATATATTACAACTGCGCTACAACAGCGTCCAAAAAACCGAAATTAATGAAACAATTAAAAGTTTTCAAAGCACCCCATAAGTATTTTCAATGGTATACAAAATGACAGCGCCCGTGCGGTTAACGTGTCATTCAAATTCTTGTTGAATCCGCAGATTGCGGCTTATATGCGGAGCGAAATTAAAACGAAATTAAATTATAACTGACTGTCGACCATTCGGTGTGGATGAACCGTTTTTCTATAACAATTGAATTTGTTAACATAAATTTTATATTATTCAACAGAAACAGCTTCATACTTTTACCCGTTTCAAAGACGGCGCAGGTATTCCAGAAACTCCGTTCCCCAATTTCGGTCCAATATTCCAGATATTGCATGTTGAATAGCGGAAGTCAATGCTACATGATCTCTACAAAATTATGTTATATTTAGGTATCGTTGACAAATCTCTAATCTCATTCTCTCTCTCTCTCTCTCTTTATAATAATTGAAAATAATAACACATTCGTACGTAACTACAATGGCATTAGTATGAACACTATAGCATAGTGATAATAAATCGCTTGTATACATACGTCCCAGAGCCTGAGCAGTTATTTGTCACCGTCGTCTCGAGGATTTGCATGGAGATACTGGAGTAAACCCTACTTATTGTGCTTAGGTATTGTTGGCGACAGCTCCCGACAAAGACGGTGCGAGACAATGGTTTGCCAAACGATATCGATTGTGGGTAGTTGGACGGAAATTAGGGGCATTTCTTTGTTTTAAGTAAATTAATCTATTATTTTAAACATTAATACGTCTTAATCTTAATCTTTGGCACAACGTCTGCTTGTAAACGCAATGGTTCCATTTGCACTAAGTTTGACTAATTATTTTTATGTCTCCGCTCTGGTGAGAAAAAAACACCGCCGCTTCATACGCAATGTAATCGAAAATCAGATGATGAGACGGGAACGGAGTGTCTTAACACTAGGTTCCCTCTGCCTATACTGCTAAGCAGAAAATCTGTGAAGACACAAAACAAAAGTAACAAATGATTATGGAAATAAAGTTTCAACATTCAAGATTACAGAGACGTTGTTACCGTGATTTTAATAATTCATCACGAACTAGCGCAGTTAGGAGTAAATTGATATCATAAATATAGAAATTTAAGGAAGCCATTCGATCAATACTATTAACATATTAACACTAGTCTACAATCGTTAGAAAACACAGCATTTCCTTCCATTCCTACTCGGGGAATCAATTAATTTTTTTTCTTCGCTCTCGTAAAAAGACAGCGCAGTGTCGAATTCGGCGACTTCCGCAATATATGGTGTGTTAACATTAGGTCTCTAACCCTCTGTCTACCCTACCTATATACGGGATACTGCGTGAACCTAAAAATACGTATAACTTAAGCACCTATGGATTTGAACTGGCAGCACCAATGGAAAGATGTACATATTTCATAATTTCATCGTAACATTGCTGCAACGTTAAGCACATTATCAAGAAACACAAATAACTATAAGTACATATACAAATATTATCAAAAGGTTTTTAAAATTTTTCATATTTACTTGTGTTCTCAGCTATATGAAATAAAGATAAATATTATTTTTTTTTACACTTTCAAATGGAAAAATAACATACATTTACAAAAAAAGACATTTAACAGGTTTGCACTGTAAATTTTTAATTTTTCAACATTCACCGCAATGCAGAACTTAGTTACGATCTCTAAATCCGTTTATACGGTCTATAAAATGAAGTCCACCGCGAGAAGCGGGCGGCCAGTCTTGCAATTACACCAATTAATTTTAAACCGACCAACGGGTTACCGTCTCCCGACATTAGATAAAACTTTATTAATGCATAAAATATTTGTTAATAACTTACCAAAACATTATTTTTCAGCTACACGCTGTATCCCGCATATAGCAGGGTAGGCAGAGAGAACGTGGCCTCCGTTCCCCACTTTCCGCTGAATTCTGGAGGCATTTCGCGTTGAGTGGCGGAACGGAGGAAATGATAATTTTAAATATTTCATCTCCTCGAGTAGAAATCGAACCCAGAACCTGTCACACGCTTGTATCTACGCCATGTCTGACCTTAGTTTTTTTTTAACTATATATTATTTATATTTAACAAAAGATTGTCTCTAGTATCCTTCCAAAAAGGGTACACTCGTTTAATACTAAATGCTTAACCTTTTGCAAAAAATCCCAAAGTTCCAATATGAAATGACAATATCCTGCATGTTCACATCAAAAGCTGCGTCGGGTTAAAAATCAAAGTTAGACCTGTAGCCTTTTTGCCGGGCGCTGTCTGTCTGTCGGTCACATCTATATTTTTGTTTTGCATTCGACTGCTGCAATTTTTTACCTGTTCCCGTTACATATTTTCTACAGCAGTCACAGTTATTTAAAATTGTTATGAAACTTATATACAGAAATTTTATTTAAATAGCTAGAGTAAAATAGAATTTAAATCTATTGAAATATTTCTTTTTAATTAACACTAATATTATAAAATCTACTAGTTAATAGTACCTAGTAGTTTTAAATGTACTAATTAGGTCGTCATACACCTCCATCGTGTTTGTTTGTTTTTAGTGTTTCTGACTGTAGACGCTCCCGCCTATAGCAGGGTAGACAGAGGGAACCTAGTGACATGTAAATTCATACGCTCTGTTTCATCCCTCTAATGGAAATTGAACCCAAAACCGTGACGATTACAACCAAACGCTGCACTGCTGCACCACCAAGACCACATATAATAATAGTATATAAGACAAGAATAATTATTAATTATTAATCATGCGAAGTATGGTAGAAACTAATGCATTTCATTCTATTACGGGGCGCCCCGAGCTGCGTTAATTGCGAAACTTACAGCTGTCACCGAGCTCCGTCTAAAGTTTCCAATTATTTTAATTACAGTGCATTTTCAACATAACCTATTTACTAAGGAAATGACTGACGAGGCCAGCACGTGATATTATTGTAGGTGTAGAACAAGGCCGTTAGTGTATGGTGTTATTTTAATATCCGAGAAATTTCGTTGGCAGTAAAGTACAGTAAAGGTCGTATATTGTTTAATTAAACGGGGTTTTTTTTCTATGATTACGGGACATATTCTTAATTTCCCACACATTTTAAGCATATAGTATGATTTTCTCTATCATACTATATCCTTAAAATGTGTCAATCAGACCACTAAAAATGTACAATACTACATAAAGTGCAAACACAAGGAACAGGAAGTAGAGTAACATAATGTGTTACGTGTGAGATGCAGCATAAAGCTGAGCAGATATTTCCCTCCAATTGGTTAATTATCTTTAACTACCTTACAAAAGATATATTACATATTTAATATATAAGTTAACCTGCTACCATTGCATCTCGTCATCAATATCAACTGTACCAAAGATACGATTAAAATGGTAATTCCGTTTAACGACTAATTTAATCAGCGATAGCAACGACAAAGTTACAGCCAAGCAAAGTAATAGCTTCGACAATTAACTACGATCTAGAACTAGGGCGTGAATGGTCGCAGTAGATTAGAGGCTGAATAACGAAATGCCTTTGTCTCTACAGTCTACACGTCATGCGGCGGAACGTCCACAGAAATGGCGCGAAAAAATGACAGCGGCTTTTCAGCTTTTTATAACAAATTCTGGTTTATTTTTAAGCTTGTATTTTTTGTGTACTATTCTAACAATTATCTGTAAATAAAAAAAAATCAGCTGTATCCCGATGACAGCAGGGTGGGCAAATATCTAGGTATATATAAATAAATTAAAATGAAGTGTAGTTAGTATCTATTTACACAATACTAAAACACAAACAAACAAATTTTGGTACAGGCTAATCTTCCGGAATAGGTGAATTTATTTTTATGAAATTATCACTAAAAGTTTGGAAATGTGAGTACTTACTTACGCGTACAGTACTTTTTATTCTGGAATTCCTAATCCTATCCTATCCGTATCTCCTAATTACGAAATGCCATCGGGATTTACGCAGGAAGTCGCGTAACCGCCTACCTAGATAGATATGAAATAACGAAACCTTTACACCGCTTTACAGCTTAGACAAGCATATTAAAATAACTACAATACTACTATAAAAATATTAAATAAATATCTGTATAGTTGATGCGGGCGACGCTACGNTTTGGAAATGTGAATCATTATTCATCATATACTCGTACAGTACTTTTTATTCTGGAATTCCTAATCCTATCCTATCCGTATCTCCTAATAACGGAATTCCATCGGGATTTACGCAGGAAGTCGCGTAACCGCCTACCTAGATAGATATGAAATAACGAAACCTTTACACCGCTTTACAGCTTAGACAAGCATATTAAAATAACTACAATACTACTATAAAAATATTAAATAAATATCTGTATAGTTGATGCGGGCGACGCTACGCGGTGGGCGCTAGTAGATAATGTACCTATAGTGTTTTATATTTTTTTGTAATTATAATTTTTATTAATATAAGTTAAGGGAAGCCGACGTTTGGGAATGAATTATTTTCATTTCCACAATCTTCTAACAAGACAAATCGTGTTTCTGAGATACACAACTAAAATGGGAACTAAAATATTCCAAAATAAACCCCTCCGTTGTCAAAAGATAGATTAGCGAAGAAACGCCGAGCCGTGGTTTTAATAATTCAACAACTTTTCCTTCTCGCCCTTATTGCTCGGAACATTGAAAATATTGTATTTTTTCATTCTCCTGACAAATATTGTGACGTGTTCGGACATATTAATTTGTCCTTTTACCTTATTTCGTACGGACTTCGGACTATGAAGGAACGAGCAGCATTTCTAATATAGTAGGGTTGAGATTTATAGATATTAAAAATAGAAACGTATAAAAGTTTACTGTCTTCTAGGGCTTCCAAGACGGGCAAGTTGGAGTCTGCCCCTCCTCCTGTGGGATACAGACTGAAGCTGATAAAAATGAGAATAAAAATTCCAAAAAAACCAAAGAGAGCATATAATATGATTGTTCAGAAGAGGATGTAAATACATTCATACCGTTCACCGGACGGAGGCCTGCTGGCGCCGGCGCTACACTCACCGGGCAATGGAGCTTGATCGCGTGAACTTGTTTGACGTTTGTATCATAACGTTAACTATATATGTACATACATAACTATATAAGTGTGTAATTAGTCGCGATCGGACCTACAACTAATCGGTTTACAGGCACACTTTGTGCCCCTGGCCTCTATCAATTTACAAATTATTTATTATTTACATTAACAACAGTTATACAAAAATTATAAAAAAATTACGTACCTATAAAAATAACTAGAATAACCCAGTCTAATCTATTTTATGTACCTACATCACATACTAAATACGCGGCTAACTCTTTTTTCTCTCGGGTACCAATATTATACAATAAAAAGTATTCTCATATTGATCTCTTCCATTTATCTGCAGATTCTTTTAGAAACCAAATGATGTGTAGCTCTGTACTTAGATAATTCTTATAAGTAGAAAACTGTAATTGGCTTTATTTTTTTAAACAAGTTTTTTATTATTATTAGTAGTTAATAATATGCTGTTATTTTCTGTATAATAAATAAATTTAAAAAAATTTACCAAATTTCCCACTGTCAATTAGTAACATTACAAAAGTTTATCTATGAAGTAAATGAATGATATCTGACGTATAATTTATCACTTATCCAAACACAGGGTGAAGTACTGAACTAAACAAACTAAAAATCAATTTTCCAACACCACCCCAAAACTAAACTACTCAAAAAACAAAGAATAAAGACAGACACCCCCACACACTATCTACATAATAATAATAAAACATAGAAAACATAAAACAATGTATTCCCATAATATACGGCCGAGGCCCGGAGCCCCGGACGGAGTCTCTACGGCGCCGCACTTGCCACTCAATCGAGCGTGAGGCGCTAACCGTTTGCGTACTCCAACCTCCTACTCCTGTCTGATGCTTACGTGATGTATTGAGGCAGTTATGTTGGAATTTTGTTGTGTTTTTCTCGTTTTTTTTTCTGTTTTAAAAACAGCAGAGTAGACAGAGGAAAATTAGTGTTAAGACATTAAGTTTTCGTATTCGTAACCGTAGTCGTAGGCAGAGGGAATCTGGTGTGAAGACACTCCGTTCTGCACTCACCGCCCAACTTTCGATACTTTATGTGTTGAATGGAGGAGCTTAACGCCGCCAGTCTTAACAGGGCTAAGCGATCTCACTCTCTAGTGAGACAGAGTGGAATTGTGCGCACCACACATTCAATTTTATAAACTAAGCGTTGCACCGCGACGATTTTCGCATAATTTTTGGAAAAGCTAATGTAGTTTATTTAGGGTTTCGTGGGGAATTTCCTTTTACTGTAAGCGTGATGGAAATCAGTTTAATAATGACTCGGGAAGTTATTTTTTTCCTATTTCTTAGTTTATTTTCTCGCTAGTCTTAGTACTTTTGAAATTTCTATAAGGTCAAACGTCAAATCTTACATTTTAAGATAACAAAAAGGAGTATCTTATGCCTAAATATATTCCGTTGTTCATTTTCTATAATAAGTTACGAAAAAAAAACATATTTATTATTAACACAGGCCCGTACGTGACAGCGCTCTTGATATCCAACACTCAAACTATGTCTAATGCCACTTTGTTCGTGTTTAGTTTGGACAAATATTTTATTTTACGTAATACTAGCGATTCCCTCGCGGCTTCGCCCGCTTGGCGGAATAATATTGATTACTTATATCTTAATTACTTTTGTGTTTTAATAAAAATATTATTTTAAAGATATAATTATATTGGAAGGTAAAGTATTACCCATTTTGATAAAACCGTAATCTTGTAGCAATTTTGTGAAACAGAATAAATTATTTACGAATGGATTTTAGTAGGTACCTACAAGAAGTAAGCCGTTTCTGAGATTAGCGTGCACAAACACACAAGGAAATAGACAAATCGACAAACAGATAAATATTTAACAAAATATTTTCAATTTTTTAAAGTTCTATTACACAATAATAGTTTTTCTCATATGTCTTCCATGTACGGACACCGATCGGTTACAATTTTATTATATGTATAGATGTAGATTTATCACGTTTTCCTTTAAGCCTCTTGTTAGGATAGCTTTATTCTATTCGGTGTACCTCTTACAATATCATATGATAGCGAATGACGTATTCTTCCGTAACCCCTCGTGGCGCAGCGACAGTGGACGATACCGCTCCGGTTGTGTGTTCGATTTCACTTGAGGGTAACATGTTTTTCATTTCCTCGCTCTCAGATCAGAATTGAGCAGGACGTGGGGAATGGTATGTATTATAAACTTAGAGAGTTCAGGAATAACTGTACGAAACAATGTCATGTTCTATATGTCATAGGCAATATGCCTTTCTTTTAAATTGTATCCCACACATAGCAGGTAGGCAAAGGGAACCTAGGAACCTAGCTTTAAGACATTTCGTCCAGTATAATATAAATATAATATTATATTCGTAAATTGGCCCACTGTACAAAATTCGTTTATTATAAAAGTTTTCAATCAGTCGAGTGCCACGGATTTCAACGTCAAACATATTTTTCATAAAAAAATGTAGGTTTTATTAATACCTATGAAGCCTTTTAACTTGTTTTATTGTTGGAAATTATTTTACATCGATATTATTAAAAGAAGCATCTAAATCAGATTAATTTTCTAGTGAATATTTTCTCTACGTTTCTTTTCTAGCTCTTCTTCTTAGTCTTTTCCTTTATATATCCTAAGTAGGTACAAATACAAAGCGAATTTAGTGTTAAAACATTCCATTCTGCGCACTGAAACCTACCGTAACACTTAATCTAATCATTCTCCTCTTTACGTGATATTTGAGCCCGCTCTCATCGCGTATTAAATAAGACATTCATAACTTTGCCACAGGCATCGCCAAATAGCCGACAATAAATAGCCACTCAGATATGAACTTCCGAACACATCGCTTATCTGTAAAAGTTTGTTTGTACATCTATTTCTCAGCAACTCGTGACACGAACAATGTGCAGTGTTTATACAGAGTGTGAAGCGACCGCTATTCCAAAGTTCCCGTTCATTTGATGAAATGAAAACTGGCGCGGCTTGAAGTCTGAACGATCGCTTAATAAACCCTTTTAATTTGTACCGCTGTGGCTTAGTGTTGTGTATGCGGTGATTGTAGGTTCGATTCTTATGAAAATGTTTATAATTTCACCTTGTAACCTGTATTAGATATAGCAGAGTAGGCAAAGGAAACCTATTGAGATAGTCCGTACGTACGTTGTCCTCTTTCATCCCAATTTACGAGACATTGTTTTATATGTGGCGGAACTCAACGCCGTGCTTTGATTTGTTACCAGATGAGAATCGAACCCATAACTGCCTGTCACTGTCCTGAGAATTGTTTAAAATTCTTTTTTTTTAAATCCTTTCAATAAGCTCGATTAACAATGATTTTGATTAGCAAATATAGGGAAACAGGGACATGTAAAAGTAAAAAAGAATAGTTAAGAAGGATTCTTCCTTCTTAATTTTAAAATAAAACCAAATATACACAGTTCATCTTATTTATTATCATTCACTAGTGGACATTAATTTTATTTGAATAAAACTGTAATAGAAATTTAAAGAATATGTATTTTAACTTGAAGTACCTGTAACACTAAACAGTGTAAATAATTAAAACCTACTGTGTAGACAAGTGGTAGATTTACCACCAGGCTGTCAGTTCTTAATTTATTTAGACATTTCGTTTCCATTTCTCACCCTTTTCCACCTATTTTTGATATAATACTTAGAAAATTATTAAAGAGGTGATATATTAGTTGCTGGTATTGCCTCCAGAATCCGGCGGAAAATGGAGTGTTTTAACATTATGTTGCCTTTGCCTGCTAAGCTATTCTCGTAACCGCAAAGGTGGTGGATTCGACTGAAATATATATTTTGGTTTTCTCGCTCTGTTAATATGATCTCGCTTTGCCCGTGCTATGCCGAAAAAAACTTTAAATCTGTTTTTTTCACCTAAAACCTCAAAAAACCTTACAATATCAATACAATACGGTACACCATGAATAGGATCTATACACACAATACACTTCACTACCGTACAGTAGTTTTCACTTCATTAAATCAAGAGCTCAAAGCGAGCTTGAATCACAGTGTTCAAACACTCGTACAGTTTCCATTGTTCGCGAACTCCGCGGGAAATAGGTTCTATACCCATTGACATTCACACGTGGTTGTGCATGTATGATGCATGCATAATTTGTGATTTGAATCGGCTACTATATTGCTTATAATATAGTCCATATTATATGAAAATATATTATTCTAGCGACCCGCTCGCGGCTTCCTCCGATTGAACTACACAATTATTGATTTACTAACCTCGACAGTTATGTTTTCTTATAACACTGTCATTTCAAAGACTAGAATATCTGTACATTAAATAACAAAAATTCAGCCATAGTATTTTTCCAGCAATTTAAAAAATACTTTACGTAGATAATAACTTTTTTTATTTATGAACCAGTTGGAGCAAAACAAACACTAAATGTTAAGGGAAGTTTGTCAATATAATTATAATTGTGAAAACCGCATTTAAATCAATTAGGTAAGCAGTTACTGAAATTAGCGTGCACAAACGCGCGGGCAAATAAACTGACGTTTTAAAAAATAATAATTTTGGCTACATTGTTAAATACCCCCAATAACATTATTTCTCATATTTCTCTATATACAGATGTATTAGTTACAATTTTATTATAAGTATAATAGTATTGTACTGCTAATTGTGGAAAGAATGCAAGGTCGCTAGTGACTGTGGATTCAACCTTTGTCACATTTGATCTAACCAAGTCAGTCTTTAATCTCCCTCAAAATCTCTGTAATATTACTAGTAGTGTAGTATTTTTATTGCCTTTTTTTACATTCACGCTGTATCCTGCATTTAACATAGTAGCCAAAGGGAGCCTAGTGTTAAGACACTTCGCTCCCTAGTTTCCGCCGAATTCTGAAGTACTGGCATATTAATAATTTCATTCAAGGCCGTCACACAACGACAACGACTAAATGGTAACGCGACGGTTGAGGTTTCGATTTCAACTCGGTTAAAAGAATTATTTCATTTCCTGGTTTTCGCTCTGGTAACAAGATAAAGCAACACATAACGTCTTGAATATTTGATATGACAGTGTCTCATCCCTACGTTCCCTCGGTCTACCCTGCTATATACACGATACAGCGTAAAGTCAGGAAGATAATATAAATCCATTCAAAATTATAAAACTCAATATAAAAATATGTATGTATACAGGATGTTCTAAAAAGAAAACTCCATAAAACAGATCAACAATAGAGTATAATTCGATATGATCGTTATAAATATTCAAAAAATATACTTTTGTACACAAACAGCGTCACAATTTAATGACCACAACGCTTGTCACTTGTTAAAAGTACGTAAAACTCGCTTCTTAACGGCCATAATATTTTAAAATATTCAATTGTATAATTAAATAATTATAATCAAATTAAGATAAAGATGTAAGATATAATCCCAAAAGATAGAGAAAATAAACAGATAGAAGTAAGACTTACTATAAAAGAAATAACAAAATGTACATCGTTTAACTATTTAAGGTTATTATAAAATGTCAACTATATAATAGTAACTACAATATATTTTTTAATGTTTCACTTATAACAGTTTTATATACAGCATGTTTGTAATAAAATAGGTTTACTTTTATAAATCATTCAGATAGTAGCAATATTCTTTCTTTTCGTTATTTTAACAAGTAAACAACGACTTAAAGAATTGTCTCATCTCAATAGTATTTTTTTGATAGTCTAATAACATTAGCATTCATTAAAATATCACACAGATTATAAACAAGATTCTTGTTAAACAATTTTACACCAAATTACATGATTATACTCTTACATATGTCGTACAAATATGTACAAGGTACGTTAAAAATCTTTCTTAACTGGTAACATATAAAACATTTTCATCATTTATTTTTGTGTATTTGTTCATAGAATATATTTTAAGTGCATACTAACTTTATAAATCTATTTATCTAATCTTTTTAGATATATTTAAAATATCTATTAAATATACATTTGGCGACTATCAATTGAACTAATTTTCTATTTGGCAAGCTTGTTTCTGTATAATATTCAATTCTATATAATCTATAATTGAATAAAAAGCGTCCCATACACAATCAATAAATATTTAAAATATATTGCACAATATATGATTACTGTTTAATATCAAAAACACACCATTCAATGTCATTGCACAATATTCCATATTAAGTGTGTATTGGACCATTCTTTTATGTTACAATATTGCACATATTCAAAATAGTAAAAAGTCATATTACAGACATACAATGTAAAAGTGCTCAGATATATACTGCCATACTAATTAGATAATAAACCCATAATTATAGCGTTGTGGTCATTTCGACTGTACCTATTAAATATTATTCTACCCTTTAATATCTATTTACCTTAAGGCTTAACTTCTTTCTTTTCCTCACCCTGTATATAGTAATAGTTAACGAATCGAACACCCTGTGTAATTTGTGCACATTCGTTGGTGAAATGGCATGCGAATAGCAGCATGTTCCTCGGTTTGACTCTCCAGGCGAACCTCATGAACATAAGAGAATATAGCGACAAGGCTGAAACAAAAATATTCTTATGATATAAGATTCTATAAAAAAACAGTATAAAGATTGAAAAAATGGACACAGCAGGTTTACAACCTGCACCTCTTATTACTAAATTGATAACAACAAATAAAACTTATTTATATATATATATATATCTTGAAAAAAAAATACAGTCGAATTGATTACCTCCTTTTCTTACAGAAGTCGGTTAATAAAATACAATTAGACTACAAATTTAATTTTACAAATATCTTATGATAAAAAAATCTGTTATACTCCGATAAAGATATAATGTATCATAATAGAGTAATATGTAAGGTTTATAAACTGAATAGCTCTATATTTAATAATATATAATATATAATAATATATTATATATATATATATATATATATTGTTATATTGAATTAGACCTCTGTTAAAGTTTAAAGGTCAAAAAAGTTTAAGCAACCAATATGATATTATTTTATATTTACTTAAAATACTTTCAGCCACACTCCAATCCCAACTAATCTCCCAATTTTCGAAATATAACGCGTTGACTTGTTGATTTCTGGGAACAAGACAAACGGTGGCGGTCAACGCCACCCTCCCCCCACAAGCAAGAGAAAAAATAAAATATGAAAAGAAAATAATGAATTCCCCGGAGCGAGAATTAAACCCTCAACCCTCGCGTTACTCAGTTAATACCTTCGAAAATATAAGAGCTGGCCCCATTTAATTTAATCATTTCAAGTGAGAATTACTGAAAACGGAATGGAGATAGCATTCACTGTTATCTTATTGAAGCGTGGATCTCATATCGTTTATCTTCGAACACTTGTTAGCGCCGGTTTTTATCTGGAGAGGCTTTATACTGTTGCTTTTGATTTCGCAACGGAATTTTTTACTGTACGTTGATATTTTTCATGTTATTTTTAATAGGAACATTTACTATTTAAAGTAACGCCAGTCCCGACAGGCTTTGGATTCGATTCGCACTCCAGCTTTTCTTCCTCGCTCTGGTAACGAACCAAAGCGGGTCTTGTGTTTCGCCACTTAGCACGCAATGCCTGGAGGAGTCTTAGTTCCATAGAAAGTTGGAATCGAAAGTGTCTTAAAGGAACGGACGGAAAGGGTAATAAGATTTATATCTCGTGAACTACGAACGTAAAAGTCACCGAATATATTAAAAAACACAATTAAAATATTTAATTAGCCTTAACTCACGCTTCGACGACTCCGATATTAAATTGCTCATCGAATGAGACAATACGTAATTACAATATTCGATTTAAAAAATGTTTAATTTCCCACAAAGGATTTTAATGGAACTGGGAAAATAAGCCACTTTCCAATTTACTAAAAATAATTTTACTGTCACACGTAAACATTCCAATTAATATTTAAGTGCCATTAAGTCTAGGTATTGAAGTTATTTTGAGGCCTTCGTGGCGCAGGAGCACAAGCGTGTGATTACAAACGTGCCCGGTTGTGTGTTCGATTCCTACTCGAGGAAATGATATAATAAATATTTTCACTTGCTCGCTACCAGAGCGAAAGCAAAATATGTAATTTTCGAAATTTGAACGGAAAATGGGGAACAGTATTTTTTTAAAATTAGGTTAATTAATTTCCCTTTGCCTAACCTGCTATACAATTTTAACAACTGTAAAAACTATATTACTATTCCACAAATAAACTGAATGTTTTTCTAAGTGTAAATATTCACAATATCGAGTATTTTCAACAACGTTTGACTTTTTCACTTTGTTATTACATATTTATCTTATTTATCTTTACAATAACTAAATAACTAAATCAAGACACTCATATAAAGCGCTAAAAGCTATAAACATAAAATCTAAAACTCTTTTATTTATTGCAAAGCGTTATTGTCGCATAAGATTATGAAGTTAAAAATTTTCAAAGAGTAATTGGGAAAGTTTTGTCCAGGTGCAAATATAAATAATTTATATATCTGTTATCGTAAGAGAGAGAATAAAGTCCATCTGATTGAAAACGCAACGCTTGGGGGTTCGATTCCCACTCGAGGAAATTTATCGTTTACTTTTTTCCGCTCTGATAACAAGACAAAACGCTGTGTTGCGTTACGCTACTTAAACGGTTGGGGTGAACTGTTCCCTGTCTACTTTGCTATTAGCGGGATAACACAGGTTCCCTCTGCCTACCTGGGAAATGTAAAGACAGGCTTTTAAATTCCCTATGTATACTCTTCTATGTGCGTATTGTTCTTCAAAATACAGTGTGAAGTTGAATAATTGTGTATGTTAGAAAATCTTTATTTACAAACATATCTTCAAAATTTATTTATCTGGCTGTTTTATTTAAATTTTGCCTTAAGAATAATGAATCTGTTATCACAATTATAAATAGTATCTATGTACAATATAAATAAATAAATTGAACAATCTATTCAAGATGTTACATAATATTAAATGTAAGGTCACCTCAAATCATTAATTGATATATACTTTTTGCAAGTCTCTTAGACATTGTGTTGAGTTGAGAACTCCATGCCGAGCTCTATGTTGTTACCAAAGAGAGGAAATGAAAATAATTCCTTCCAATGAGTAGGAATCTAACCGCTGCATTTACAGTCAGCCACTGTACCGCTACACCAAGATGACCTCATATTTTTTTTATTTTGAGGCTAGATGTGGCACTGAGGTACAAGCGTGCGACCGTCAACGCGACAGGTTATGCGTTCGATTCCCATACCAGAAAAATATGAAATATTTAATATTTTCATTTCCTCATTCTGGTAAAGAGTTGAATTCTACAAGTCAACACACAATGACTCAGGAATTCAGCAGACTGGCAATCAGTTGTAACAATTTACATAAGAAGAAACAAACTATCATTTCATAAATTCACTGCACCAAAGCCTATCTATGATATTCCTATTGGGCCAGTACCTCGGACTTGTGACCTAAATGTAAGTCACATAAAAGATTATAAAAAAATATCTGTTATACCTCTTGCTTCCTACTGCTACTTTATAATAATTAACTATAAACTATTCCTGGTCAGTTTGTTCATGAGTTTGAAATTGTTGTTAATAAATGACATAGTTAAAAATGATTAATAATTTCTTTAGGAAAGTCTATGGAATTGTAAGTTAACACAATATGTATATGTTTAATAAGCATTATCTGTAGATGTATCAACTATTGTATTGGCAAAACAATATCTTAAAACAAGTATTGAAAAATCATTTAAATGATACATTTTTACTAAAGTTTATCTTGCATAATCATTATTTTTGTCTTTCAGCATTCCACAAACCATGCCTCTAGTCCATCTTTAAACTTTTTGTTTACAGCATCAAAAAATCTATATATGATCTCGATCTTCAATCATCGATTTTCGAAAAAACTTCCTTGTTAACAGGACTAGAATGATAGTAATTCATTCCTCCGAGTGGAGATTGAATCCTACAATGTCTACTGCAAAAACACTGAGCTGAGCACTGGATAAATATTTATCTAAAAAACATTTATGATGTATATAGTAGTTTAAATATGTACTGAATTGTGTCTTTATCATACCAACAGTCATTTTGCCACTAATAAAGCTAGGATCCTTCTTGGTGTCAGCAATGGCAGCCAATGGTATTCCCCAATTTGCTACAGGACCCCAGAAATGGGTGCTGAAATTTTAAAAATATTAAAAAGTAATTGAAATATAATTAAATAAATTTAAATTAAGAGATTACTCTTATTAATTATAAATACGTTTTTAAATAAAATAAATTACCTCATTAAATATTCTCTAAATTCTTTGCTTTTCAGCTGATCAATTAATTTCTTTGCTAGTGCACTCATTTTGCTGTAATAAAAATATATAAAAATTGTATTTTAAATAATGTTTACCTTAACACAATTAAAAAAAATGATAATAATTAAACTATAACACTCAAAATGAAGTTTATGAATATATTAAAAAAACAATGATTATATAACGAGTAAATTAACTAAAATGTAAGCTATATTCTTCATCTACATGCCGCTAGAACTCATACATTTTAATTTCTATGCATATTATTACGTGTTCACTTTTTCAATAGATGTCAAGGTTGAGACCTTCTTCACGGTTATATCAAAGAAAGATGAATGGAAAGTTATTTCTAAAACATCATTTTAATACCTTTTAAATTTATTATTTCGTTATCAGTGAGAAAATACGTCTTTAATAATATTTTAGAGGAAATCTACACGAATTCCTCCTCAAGTTTAAAAGCGCTATAGCTGTCAGCCTGTCACTGGCAGTACGTCAACTGATAATTGATAAGGGCTCGTTCGGAAAGTATGACAAACAAAATTATGACGATAAAATATATAATTAAGACTAATATGTAAAATATCTACTTTTATGTTGTTGTATTAAATTAAACATTTAACTAAAATATTTTATTAACAGATTTTCTTATTTCAACTTACTATTGGTAAAATCGTATTAATATTCCGTAAATATCATGAAATTAATAATACTAAAATATGACAAAAAATATACACTGACCTTAAGCTGCAAACAGTCATAGTGACAGTATTGAAACCATCCATATTTCTATTTCCTACAATAAAATAAATAAAAACATGTTAAATTAAAAAAAAGTAACTGGAAATCTTGCCATCCGACAAAACAAAAATGAATTTAGTAAAGACAGCAATAGTATTATATTTGATTATTTACATAACTATATATGTTGGTTTAATTGGAGTCTTAGTATACGTACGCCATAATATTTTGTCGGAGCACAAGTAAGTGACCATTCTCCATATAATACATGTAGAAATTATACAGTTATAGCAAAAATAAGAATTATTTATAAGATTATTTAATCTGCTTAAGATATTAAGAATTCTATTCAATAAATAAGTAATATCTCTTTTTTTCTTAGTAAATATAAATGAAACTATCATCCTAGCCATAATATTTATATATTCTTTATAAATTTTCTAGTATACCAGAACACATGTATGTAAGAAACGATTAAATAAAACAACATTACTACTATTCACGTGGGATTTATTACGAAAAATATATAAAAAGGCACTAGAAAATGGACGGCTTTGAAGACCTTTGGAATGTTACATTTAAGTCATATTACCTATAGACATACAATCTATAATCTAATATAATACAAATATATACTAGAGGTATATAAGAATATAATATTTTTTAAATTCCTTTAATGAAACTGTCCAGAAACTGTCTTAAGTAAAATAATGTTTTATTAAATTAAAATACGTAAAATATACCTAGATCTTTTATAAAAAGTAAAATATATAATTGAAATAAAAAATTTAAAAAATGAGATTACAAACTGAGAAGAGACTGATTATATTACTCATAGTAAGTAGCCATAAATGCGAAAAGTGATTAAACTACATAAATGCAGAATTAACAGAATACATATGAAACATTAAATATAAGAAAAAATATATTTCTTAAAGCAATTGATTTGCACATCATTTTATTGAAACTGCAGTCCAGAATAGAGTAAAGTTCAAACTTTTCAAAATTTTGTACTGCAGATAGATAAAATAAAAATATCTAAAATGTAATTTTTTATTAGTTACCTTTAAAAGACAATAGTTTCAACTATAAGAAAACAACTTTTTAATTTGTACTAGTTAAACTATTAAGAAGTGTGTGCTGACACTATTATAAGCATTTTATAACAAAATACTTATGTTATAAAAAAGTAATATAATAAAATTATCCGATTTCTCCATCTTTGTGCTTTTGCTTAACACCTATGAACCACCCAGAACAAGGTTTTTTTATTTTATATTCAGTATGGTCAACCAGTCATAAGTCCCATGAGGATTCCAAAAGTTGTTTACTTTGGATTATTTTCTTCTCGAGTGTACAATGCGCAAAAGTTTAGAAAGTTCTAACTTCAGAGCGGTTTTATTATTTACACTGATGTTCATCAATTACGACACAAGTTAAGGGGATTTGAAGAGGATCGACAGTGTGTGAGGTTGTACGACAAGGGACGGCAAGGGCCCCTAAATTTCGTAACATCACATTAAAACTATAATATTTAAAGTACAAAAACAAGAAATGAGTTTTCTTTCTAAGTGAAAAATTGCAAAATATGTAATGTCATATTAAATAGGAGAAAAACACGACCAAAGGAGTTATAAAATTATAAATATCGTGTGACGTTATTTTACGTTGATGCCGTTAAATAGACGTGACACCTACGGTACCGGATATTAATATCGAGATTCATTAATAAAATATTCACAAGGTATACACTGAACTTATTAACTATAAGAAAAATGTTGTATCAGCACTTTACAACTTACATTACAATATTATGTAAAAAAATATAAAAATAAAATAATTATAACATATGAGATTCATAATATAAAAGATAATTTGAAATTATTTAGTATTGCCATATTTATCTATTAAATTTAACATTCAATACTTTTTGGTGATGTTCTTTATAGATACATATTATAAAAATGATAAAATACGACATTTTTAAAAATCTTAATTAACAAACTCAATTACTAGTAAAAAATACATTATTATACCTAAACCCTTGAAATGTTTTTTTTTCAATGGTTTTTCATATAAATTGTTTGTAATATTTTTGAGATATCTTTTCAAGAAACATATGTTAAGAATATTTTTCCATACTACATTTTTCCCATTTTTCATTTTGTATTTACCATATTTTACCTTATTTTCCATAAAAACGTCAACAATATGGCCAACATGACAAAACTAACTTGTATATTACTAGCACCAGCCAACCTACATTTAAACATATCAATTCTCGTCACTTTATCCTCTATTATGTTTTGGAATTCCGCTTCAACTATTTGGCCGTCGTAGTATGTTATGGGGTCCTCAAATGGGTACTCAAATCCTTGGAGGCATTCGCATTTGTAACCGCCGGTGTCGAAGCCGCGACCTTGTATTGGTACACACTGCAAAAAACATACGAAATAAGTGGAAAGAAATAGGAAATATTTTTTACTTATGCAAATTCTTAAAAACTTATTTAAATCTTTTAATTTGCTTAATTTGTTCTCTGAACCAACTCGTATNTATTCAAGAAATTCCTTTCTCCAAATGAGAATCAGACCCACAACCGTCGCGTTTACAGTTGGACGACGTACGCAACAAAGAAAAATAAGGTAATAATAAAAATCAGAAGCAATATATTATTAATACATAAAGTTATTTAGTCAAAGTTAGTAAGATATAAATTTTGCTTAAAAATCAAAATTTCTTAATTGAACTTTAGATATTTCATAATTATGTAGTAATTATCCCACATTCAGTCAGAATGTGTCTTAATGGGGGCGGAGTATCTTTACACTAGGTTCCTCAGTTCCCTTTGCAAACCCTGCTGTATAACTAATAAAATATACAGCAATAACTTACATAGGAGGAACTTCTATCACACTTATCAGTGCCTTTAAAAGCGTTAGGCACATAATACTTGTCTGGACACTGGTTTATATCTAAGGACATTAACGCCATTGTCACTGCCACAACACCCCTGAAAATACAAATAAAATTGAGTATATAAAATTTAAGATAATTTAAGACAAGTAGAAATATTGATACATACTTTAAAAAATATATTTGGAAACATACAAATTTTTGCACATAACAGGATTCAAACCCTCGTCTCTAGGAAACCATTGAAGCTTTTGCCACATTCTTATCAATCAAGATACCTTCATAAGAACATATGGCTTAGTGATTAGAGCACTTACGGGGTGGAACTACATTCAAATTTTAATACAATTTTTTTAATATTTTTGTCTCACTTTAAAACAAAAATCAAACTCACTTAAACTCCAATTTAACTTTAACATTATCCCAACCGAAGAATGGTGCAGCATAAGTAATAACCCATTGTTTTAGACTACCGCTACAATCATAATAAGGCTGAGTCCAATGTCCGTGGTGTAAGTTAGCAGCTTTATAAAATGTTGGATATCTCTCATATTGTTTCAAATATTTCCCCATTTCATCATCACGTATTTTCATTTTAAGAAAGAATTTCTCTAGGCTGTCGAAATTGGTAGACCATCTTTGTTTTAGGAATTGGAACCAGGGCTTGTTTGTGTATACGTCCTCTGTAAGTATATAATGAATATTTAATACCTAATTTTATTCCATTTCTGAGGCCGTTGGCACAAGGATGCGACTATAAGCACGATGGTTATGGGTTCGATTCTCACTCGGAGGATTGATATATTTTATATTTTCATTTCTTCTCTCTGGTAATGAGGCAAAGCGCGACGTTGAGTTTCACTACTCAACACATAATGCCTCCAGAGTTCAGCGGAAAGTGGAGAACGGAAATGTCTTAATGGGGACAGAATGTCGTAACTCTAGGTGTCCAGATATCCGTCTGTGATTTAATTTTTTTAAGCGTGTATTCTGAATCTAGCGGAATAGACAAAGGGAACCTAGTGTTAAGAGCTGCAAACCTTCCAGTTTTTGAGATATTGCATGATCAGTGGCGGAACATAACACCGCACTTCGTGTTACTAATTAATTTTTTGTGGTGGAGATTATAGCCAAAATCAAATCATTTTCTTCAAAATAAGAAGTTACTTTCTAATGTTTCTTTTTTTGAAAAAGAAAATATAACATACCTGTCTTATTAACTCTAGCCAGATCTTCTAATTTGAATTTACGCGTGTTCAACTCAGTTTTGTAGGCGAATGGCGCGAAAAACGTTCTGTTCGTAAACTTATTCCTATCCCAATATGTACCTGAAAAAAAAAACTTTAATAAAGCCATTTGAATGAACATTGACATTTGAACAACAAACTTGACATTTAAATTATGGCATTATTAATGTGTCTAAAATGTATGTTAAAAATAATGGGTTCCAATTTCACTTTTAAGATTTTCTTTAGAGTGGCATCACTTCTTCAATTATTAGTTTTGACATGATCAAAACTGCTTCTCAGATTCTATGGGATTTATAATTTTTAACTTTTTTAATCACTTTCACTCTGAGGGTGTGATGTATAACAAATATTATGCATAGTACTTATAAATTCAAATCCTAATATAAGGGACCTATTAAAAAAATGGGGAATCATGAAGCAATCAAGGCCTTTTTTTACAATACCTCAAATCATTTAATACATTTTATACATAAATGAATTATTCTCACCAGCGGACCAAACTTTAGAATCACCAAGTACTATAGCCAAAGTTTCTCCCAACATTTGATCCTCAGTTAGGGATTTGTCCGCCACTCGAGTACCACTGAACACTTCTTTTGGATCTGACACCTAGAATTAATTTAACAATTTTTATAACATATAAATTAAATTATCTAAACTAACATTAAAGTTTAGCTTAATAGTTATTTTGATGAAAACTTGCTAATCTCAGACTATTTGTTTCAATAGAAATGTTCGGAGTAGAGTTCCGCCGTACATGCTACGGAAAAATGCCGTGCAAAACTCGGCGGAATATAGGGGAACGGAAGTGCTTTAATGGGAATGGAGTCCCAGGTTCCCTCTGCCTACCACGCTATGTGCGGGATACAGTAAGAAGCTTTTCAGAAGCAATTATTTCGAGGTTGCCCACTGTACCCACGGTTAGATGCCAATTTCATATAAAACTCATTCTTATTTCCAAAGTCACGAACTTACAGGCAAAATAATAATATTATACGGTAAACAATTACCTGTAAGAAAGCACTAATAAAATTAGCCAATCGCACCGCCATCTTGGCTTGATTTTCAAACTGCTCCTCTGCACCATACGCTATATCACCATTTAATATTAAATCTGAAGGGTTGTATCTGAAAAAATGTATATATTATTTATACTTCATTTATATATAAATATTTTGAATTCTGTTCTTTACTATACTTAACAGTAACATTAGACATTTAATAGTTGAGTTTCCCCTTGAGCTATATAGAACAGGGAAAATACAAACCAAAGAGAAAAAGAAAAATAGAAGGAATTACTTGCAATAAATTATTTTACATATGGTACATGCAACTTCACACTGTATCCCACATACAACAGAGCGAAAGAACACTGCATTCTCTACTTTTCAGACAATTTTAGACATATATGTATTTAAAGGAGAAACTCTAAATCCTTCACAAGTGAAAATAAACCTACACCCAGCTCATTCACGATCTTTTTTTTTATGTAATATTATTATCATACTGGTGACTTACACACTAACTACTAATAAGTTCAGTAGTTTTTACGTGAAAGTGAAACAAATATGTATTACACTTATAATATTAGTATAGTAATTAAGACACATCTAGTGAGAAGTAAGATACAATAAAATATATTTATCTTAAGAGTCATAATTTAAAAATTTTATAATTATATTCTTATATTTATAATTATATTTTATAATTATAGTCTATATAAAGTGTATTTTTTTTATTTTATTCTTAAAATAAAGATTTAATAATAAATCTTATTTATCTATTATAATTAAATACTTACAAGCTACAATTATCAGGTTGTACACTCTTGATAAAATTGATGACTTCATATACGTTTATTCTCTCAGTGTGTAAGGAGGCGGGTCCCCTGGTCGCATTTACATATTCGTAATATTTATCTGCATAGATGGCTCTTATGAATGGATGGGCTTTCTCCCATTGGACTGGCAGCTTTTGAATCCCTAAAATGTATTATTATTATTTAAGAATAGACAGAAGAAACCTGGGTACCTAAAGTAAACACACAGTTCCTCACTTTCAGCAGAATTCTCGAGCACTGTGCGTTGAATGGCGCAACTGCACACCAAGCTTTGCCTCGTTATCGTAGCAAATAAAATGGCGTTTGACTGTAAACATATTATATGTTTACAGTCATACGCCATTTTATTTGCTACATATTATATGTTTACAGTCATACGCCACTGTGCCACGTAGGGATCAATATAATATTAATCAAGAATTAATATATAGGTATAATAAAGTTTTTTTTTTTTTATGGAAAAAGGACAAGGCAAACGAGCGTACGGTTCACCTGGCGGTGATCACCGCCGCCCACGACCCCGTGTAGCACCAGAGGTGCTACAGGTGCGTTGCCGGCCTTTGAGGTGGAGTTCCCGTTAAGTAGGCTATGCAGAGGGAATATAGAGTTAAGACACTGTTCCCCACCGTCCAATTTTCATCTAATTGTTTGCTGAGCGGCAAGCTCACACTTTGGTTAAGTGAAAAGATAAAAAAAAATAAAAACGTAATTCTCCCAAGTGGGAATCGAACCCATGCCTGTGCTATTGGGCATTACTTTAGTTGAACATATAAAAAATATTTATACTACAATTTTAACCTTCATATAAACATAATGTTATATTATGATGGGAAAAGAGACAATAAATTGATATTTTTAAGCTTTATACATTATGAATAATTGTATTTTCCCAATTAAATAAAATTTGAAATTAAATAAATAATGCAGTTTAAAACCCCAAATAGCTTTGTTTACATATATATAATGTGCCTTTTGAAACATTAGAAAAAACCAACTATGTCTAAATTAATGTATAATTTTTTTAAAAATAAGGATGGCTGAATTGTCATATGTGGAAATGAAATTTATTATAATGCTTTTCAATTAAATTATTGAATTAAACATATATAAAATATGAAAATTAGTTCAAATCAGTTAAGCTATATTAGATTAGTGTGCACAAAACCAAACAAATTTAAAAATCATTCAATTTCAATCATCTTATTACATTGATAAATGTCCCCAATAAGTTTTTTCCTAAAAGTTTCATATATATTCCATGTACATACACTAATCAGCCACAATTTCATTACATGCATAGATTTATGTCTACAAAAAAATTTTTAATACAACAAAATCAAATTAAAAACTCACATCCAATTTCCAAACAATCAAAATTATTGTAATACTGATCTGAAGTAGCTCGTTCCACAATTTCACCCAAAAATGGCCTCCTCACTATGCCTGGTAATCTATATCCAGGTCTACATCGGCATTGATAGCCACCACGTCTAAAACCCCAGCCGTGTAATGGTTCACACTGAGAATAATAATAATATTCAATATTTCTTCGTTTTCAATACTAATATTGTAAAGTTGATTATTTTCAAAGGGTACAAGAATGCAACTGTAAACAAGATATTTGGTTTCGGGTTCGATTCCAGTAAAGGGAAAATATTTACTATTTGAATTGACAGAATTTTTTATATTTTCAATATTGTCTTTGTTGCTTATCCTTGCTGAGAGAAATAAATCATTTCCCTACTCTGGTTGACAAAATAGTGTTAAATAATATGGAAAAGTAATCATATAATTAACCTCAGTTGTTTCATTTTTACACCGTGAGGTATCTGCAAATCTGTTAGGCTTGTCGTTGCCCGCACTTGGCGGACATTGATTAATATCTATTCTGTCATAGTCCATTTCCATTACAACTACTGCTGTGTATCTGTAAAAAAATTTAAAAACAAAAATTATATTTTACTATTTAATGGGAAGGGAACTTACATCTGTCACATTGTTTCAGTTATAGGATAGGCATAGTGGAATCTAGTATTAAGACACTCTATTCTCCACTTTCCATCTTACTTACGTTGGATATTCAATATGCCTGAACTGCGTATGACGAGGATAGATATCAGCGACTGGTGATACTGCTCCCACAAGCCATTTGTTAAGTCTTCCGCAGTCAAAATAAGGTTTAGTCCAGTTCACAGGACCTGGTAACTGTTTACAGATAGTTAAAGAAATGTATAATAAATAAATTACTATATAAGTATAAATGGAATAATTTGTAATTTTAAATTTGACCAAATTTTACTAATAAATGATATGTGCATAATATGTTATGATATATTATATAACTAACTTTCAATTAACATACTAATTTTTAGATAGTAGGCAGAGGGAACTTAGTATTAAAATAAAGATTCTTACGACGTCAGGATGATGATGAAAGGAAAATACTTAATTTCCAGAATGAGAATAAAACCCATAATTTTTGCATCAATAAAAAAGTATAAAACTATACAAACCTCATCACTCCCGGGAGGTCCATGGAATGTGAATGTCTCATTAGTATTGTTTGCATATCTTATTTCAACTTGGTATGTTGTTTTAGTGTCATGTCTCTTCTCAACTTTGTCAGGTAATAAAAGTTTGTACCACTCATTAGTTCTATAGAAATCTGATGTATAATCCTTTGAAAGACTATCGGGATCAAATGCGCCTAGATCTTCTACATAGAATGTGTTTAATGTTGATATCTTTTGTAAATGTACAGGGTCATTGAAATCGTCAGCTCTCAAAGCTCGTGGAGCGAATCTAGGCAAAGTTTTATTGAAGAATCCTCGATAAGACGACGTATATGACATGTTTGGAGAAAAGTATACAGAACTAGCGTTTATGTAGGGATTAGCTGAAACATCGGCTACAGAAGACAAGAAATAGTACATCATTCCGGGATCGTAAGTGTCATTTATTGCAGGCCGAATAAATCTCGACTGTAAAATATAGCTCCAAAAGAAAGCTCTAGTCAAAGCCATATTGTGTAAATGCAACATTGCAGTACGATTTGCAAACACAGGGTTAATGTTTATTTCCTTCACGTCAGGATGATGAGAAACGGAGTCCTTTGGTAGAGCAAGATCATCCACATGAGCAATATAACAATTGTCAGCATTTATTTTATCCATCCTACCTCGAATATCATCGAAAGCATCGCGAATTTGCCATTCATATTGCCCGGCCACACCCCAAAGCAAAACACATAAAGAAATTAACAGTAACGTCCAATTGAGTTTCTCCATGTTTTAAATCACAGTCAACACTGTTCTTTAATATTAATATAACACAGAATCATTAAGTTAATTCATTATTTACATATTCTGCATTGTTTGTTGTAAATTGTAAGTATTATCAAGTTGATAATATCAACTATCGTAAGGCTTTACGGGTAACCGACCGATTGTTTTGATTTGACGGAAGCGAATAAATCGAAAAGCTTGCCCGTTGCTTAACTTAACACCACAGAATAGAAATACCCAACCCACAGATAGTATTTATAGTTTATAAATATAACGACACATAGACAATATGTTTTTAATAAAAATTAGTATTTTAACTTAGTATTTTTTAAAGGCTGTCGTGGCGCAGCGGTACTAACGCACGGATACATGCGACGGATGTGGGTTCAATCAATATATTTGCATTTCTTCGCTCTGATGTCGAGGCTAAAGTGCGGCGTTGAGTTCCGCCGCTCAACACGCAACGCCTCCAGAATTCGACAGAAAGTGCAGTGTCTTAACACTAGGTTCCCTCTGCCTACCCTGCTGTGTGCGGGATACAGGTTTAAGTTGATTTTTCTTTTTAGTATTTTTTTAAATATATTTTTTTGTTTTCGTATATTTAAATTTAAAAATCTATTTTATCGTAAAGCTGCGGTGTCAGTTCTTTTAAAAATTACCTGAGAAGAACTTTCCCATATAATTTAAATTTTCAATTGACCTTTGACATATATATGCAATGTAGGTAAATAAAATTTAGTAAATTGTCTATTCATAACCTAAGTTAAAGTACCTTCATAATAAATATTATTCTATAATTTATATCCTGAATTTAGCTATATATAATGGCTGGGACGTTATTTCGTAAGTTTAAAAGCAGAAGAAAAAACTATTTATACTGTTTTATTTATTGTTATCTATTAATGACAAATTGAATAAATATAAGGAAATATTATTTCAGGTTCCCTATTCAATACTACTTTATGTCTAAAAAAATCTAACGCAACTGTTTTTGTAAGTAAAAGCATTAATAAATATATAAAATATTAAAATACTTTAATAAAACTATTACTAATGTGTGGAAATATAACTTTTTAAGAAATCCATCCATAGTGGTCCAGTTTATTATGCAGCTAGAAAAGGAACCAGGGCAAAAGCCCGAGCAAAGAAAGTAAAAGTTGAAATCACTAAGGTGGGCTTCATTCCGCATAACCAAAGAGGAAGAAAGTAAGTATTTTAATTGATGAATTTTTAAATTATGCCAATAAATTAAACATATAAAATTCTTTTCATTTGTATTTTTTTTTATAAATGTTTATGATATGATATTTTCTTTCCCTTACATATCTCTGTTTGTTTTTATTTGCATTTTTTTTTCTATTTTAATATAATTTAATATTAAATTAAAATAATAATTTAGAAACTTTACATTGATGTTTTAATTTTTTTTTATATATTTAAGTAAGTTGATAACTTATAAAAACTTTAAGTACTTAATAATAAATTAGCTGTAGCAGCATAATCACTGACTGTTATGAGACCATTGTGAATTTGAGTATATATATATATCCTTGCTCTGGTGACAACCAAAGCAAGGATATACTCAAGACTAAGTATCATTTCAACAGAGTGCTGGACATAAAATTATACTTAATTATGCTTGGTGGCTGGAGTGGTTTACCTACCTTTGCCTATCTTTGCATATACCTGACCATACTATATACAAAAACAATAAATCTATTTCAGGACAACAACAGTCCACATAAATAAACATCAAGATGATTCTTACAAATCAATATCCAATGATGATGTATATCCAATGCAGTACTATCGTTGGCTTATTTACACTGCCGAAGATGCTGTTAAAGCTCACCAGGAAACCCATCACCCAACCATGTATAATGCTGTGGATTCTTATATATATGCACAAGTTGAAATGAATATGGAAGCTGTTAAAAAGGTAGTTTATTATAGATACTTATTGATACAGATGCGCCGAATGGTGGTTTGACCGAATAACTGAATACCAAATACTATTTGGTTTAAACTTTACCGAACCGAATTTCGATTCGGTTTACGATTTCTTTGTTATTTTGTCCCGTAAACAGGTTTAAACATGTAGGCCACCTGTCATCGCCGGCTAGATAACGAGCGGGCCGTACCTCACCGCCTCCCGAAACCACGAAATTTAATAAATTATCCAAATGTACTAGAAACTGCCTATCAACATTGTTGGACCCTCTATTACGAATGAGATTTTCTGCTCTACAAAATTGTAAGCTGGAACTATGACTAACAGGGAAGGACCTCTACAATATATTACATTTTTTAAAAGGAATCTCATGTGGCGTTTTGGAACTCCCATGTTGTCCTTCCATGTCGATATGACTTGGGTACCTTCAAAAAGGCTCCTTTATATCCACCTTAAATGCCGGCAACGCACCTGTAGGTCCTCTGGTGTCGTGAGTCCGGACGAGGTCGTGGGTAGCGGTGGTCCTTTACTATCAGGTGACCTGTACGCTTGTTTCTGTGTCTTTTTCCATAAAAAAGTAATCCTGGTAATAGTGTGTATAAACGACTATTTTCGAAAACAAGGAACTCATATGAAGAAAAATGCAACAGACTGGAAAGGGACAGAAGCTTTGTATTCAGCACCATAATTTATCATTAATTAATCATAAATAGTGCAATATAGAAAAGAATAGAATATACTTTATTGCACACATTTAAGAAATATATAGAAAGAACAACATACATAAAAATGAAAGAAAAACACGCATACAAAGGCGGTCTTATTGCTTTAAGCAAACTCTACCAGACAACCTTTGAAACATAACAGATTGGACAAAGTCTCAGTGCAAATTTTATTAAATGTAATTAAATATTATATAATAAAACAGGTCAATAATATAAAATAAACTTACATAGAATATATTTAATGTTTATATACTTAGACATATATACATACAGACATAAACGGGTTCAAAAATATATACATAAAAAAAAGATAAGGACTATTCTAAATTAAATAAGTACTCTTTTAGGTATTTTTAAAACTGTATAGAGATTTGGAATGTCGAACTTCTGTAGGAAGTTCATTCCAAAGAATCGCAGATTTCATTGTAAAAGACTTGGAATAAAATGGGGTATGGAGAGGTTGGTAATTTAAGAAGATTATCACAACGGGATCTAAGGTGGAGGTGAAGAAGGGCATCGGCACCTAGGAAACAGAATCGATCTTTTAAATATGAGGGAGAGAGAGATTTGTACAGGATAGAATGGGGCATAGCCAGCATGCATTTCGGCGATGTCGGATTGAAAGCCATCTAAGCTGACGACGATGATCAGAAACATGACCAAATTTACGTAAACCGAAGATAAATCTAATATATAGATTTTATAACCGCTCTAGTTTATTTAATTGTTCCTCAGATAAGTCTGGGTAACACAAGTCAGCATAGTCTAAAATCGGTAACAGTAGTGAATGAGCTAGAGCAGTTTTGGTCTTTATAGGTAGGAAATATTTCCATCGTTTGAGCGATCCGATCGTGGCAAATAATTTACGGCTAACCTTAGCTATCTGTACAGACCAAGATAGGGAATTGTCTATAATAATACCAATGTTCTTAATAGATGGACTCAGTCTCAAATCGACGCCGACAAACTGGATAGTAGGGGGGAGGCTATTCTGGTCAAGTTTTTTTAGTTGCTTAGAGCCACCAATAATACTGACCTGTGACTTGGCAGTTAAGCCAAAAGATTTACTCCACCTACTAACATTCATCTTCGTTAAGCTTTTGAATAGCCTCACCAACATCATCAAACGCGGCGGCTAAGTAAATTTGAAGGTCGTCAGCATATAGATCAAAGGAAGAGGATATGTTTTGGGAAACTGAATTAATAAAAATGGGGAAAAGGTGAGGAGAGAATATGTACGTTTCGTTCTGATCTACGAGGGGCGTTCAATATATTTTTGGTATCAGCACTGAAGAACACAAATTTTACTCATTTGACTTATAATAATAACTTAAATATTACATAAGACGTTTTATATTTAATTTCTACTGTATCGTGCATCCAAGTAAATAAAAATACTCGAACCGAATATATTCGGCGCCAAAGCCGAATAATTCGGCCGAATACGAATATTGAAAAACATGCCGAATACACCGAATACCAAACGCATATTCGGCGCATCTATACTGATTGACATATTTTTAAATAATAAAGTAACACATTCATAAAATTCACTCTATTAAATGTAGATTACAACACAAAATATTGGTTTTTTTTTGAACCAGCAATTCCTGGGGTTAGAGTATTCTATGAAACAAAGTTTTCAGGTCCATTATATTTGTATAGATATAATGTAATTTAATAATAATTTTCCGTAATTTTTTTATTAATATGATTTCTGAGATAATATTTAACCCTTTTTTTGTGATGTGAATTAGCTTATAGCCTTCCTTGATATTGTATTGTGTTTGATTCTCACTCCGGGAAATGATTGAATTCCTCACTTGAGTAAAAGAAAATTGTCCCTTACTGAGTGCCTTAACACTAGGTTTCTTTTGCCTATGCTATATTTGCTATATGTATGATAAAGAGTGAAATTATAAATAGTGAGGCTGAAAGAAAAAAATAAAAAAGTAATCTCTATATTACAGAATCGTTACATAGACAACTTTACACGCTTAGCCCTCTTACCCCATTTTTTCCCCCGTGAAGAAGAAAGGACTATCCTGGCATTTTGTAAGGGACCTGAATTGGCCAAACAGGTTGAGGAGGCCGGAGCCACTAAAGTTGGTAGCACTGATTTGATTAAGAAAATTCAGGTGAGATTTATTAGTAGATTTGTATACAAGGTGTATGTGAGAATAAATATTGCCAATTTACCGAACTGATAGTACATATAAATAAATACTCATGGTTTTGTAAAAAAAACATTTTTTGTCTCTTCCAATAATTTGCTTAAAATAGGCTGTTAGCACGCTTACACTCAAAACCGACGTTATGCAATTTGACATGTTGATTTTTCGATTCAAGGAAATAAATATTTGATTTTATTTCTTTCGCTCTGGTGTCGAGCCAAAGCGCTGCGTTTGGAATTGCCTCTAGAATTTGGCGGAAAGTAAGGCGCTCTCCACTTAAGACGCGAAGTGTCTTAACACTCGGCTCTCTTTGCTACATGCGGGAAACAGCGTGAAGAAAAAAAAATCTCGAAATTTGGGGTTTGCGTAGCAAATGGAGTATGTTAAAATTAAGTTCCTCTAATACCTACCTAAATGTTACATTTTATATCACAGGAAGGTGAAATAAAAGTCGGCGACTACGACTACGTAATAGCACACCCTAATATTTTAACCGACTTAGTACCAATAAGAGGTTTAATGAAGAGACGTTTTCCTAACGTGAGAGCCGGTACTTTAGACCCCAATATATGTGAATTAGTGAAGAAGTTTGCGGCCGGCATACAGTATAGGGTTAATAAAGATGAGAATCAACAAAATTTTGGTTCCGTCGAAGTGCCTATTGGGAGGGTAATGTTATTTTTTCATTATTTGTGATTTTTTTTTAAATTTACTTTTATATATTTTTTTTATTTTAGTAGTATTGCCTACTTTTTATTTTAAATAAATTACAGCTTTGGAAAAATTAAGCAGTTCATTTATGGTATTTTAAATTAGTGGAATATGAAATATATGAAGATAATATAATTTCAATTATTACTTAAATAAAATATACCTAATTAGTGTAAATATACCTAAATGTTAGGATGTTGTGTAAAACAATACAATTTTATGACGGAATTTTTAAAATTGTATTTTTAACCAGAGTCATTTCTATAGTACATAGGCAGACCATGTGAATAATAAAGTATGGTCGACGAGTCATGGCCGCTCTGAAGTTAGCCTTTCTGAAGTACTGTTCACTTGCAAAGAAAATAATCGTATTATTATTTTTTATGGTACAGATAAATATGGACGCCAAACAAGTAGCAGAGAATATTGATTGTTTGCTAAAAGATATACAATCTGCGCGCCCTAAACGTGATGGTCTTTTTATTACAAGGTAAAAAAATTAAATGCTTACAAAACATTTATTATAAAGGCATTTAAGGTCAACTTTATCAAACTTTATGTATGTTATGTCAGTCTAATACAGTAAAAGGAGAGGCAAGGATACAGATTTTCTGCTGTACTTCTATATAGTTAATCAAAAGCCTGTCTTGATTTCTAAAATATATTTACAATTCAGCAGTTAGTAGTCATTTTAAATTTGGTTAGGTTGTGTTATGCTAATTTACAGAGTTTGAGTATCCTTAGGGTATGGTAAAGGTAACCCTTATTGTACCGTACCGTACTTCATACAGTGCATATACTCATATCTCTGCCTCAAAAGCTGGCAAACCGCCTTTAGCTTCACTGGTGTTACATGGGGACATGGGGTCATCTCTGAACTTCTAACCCTGCAAAGTGTAACTATGGAAGTTTAGAAGTTTCTTCTTATTATTAGTATAATATTTTATTTCATAAGTGCTTCCAGAAACGGAAACCAAACTCACAACTACAACATGTACAATTGTACATACAGCGTCAAATTTGCATATTGTAATGCTAATGAATTATGAATTCTTAGTTAAACTTAGTTTAAAATTTTCTAACATATTAGACAAACAAATATATTATAGAAAAAGGAGGTATTAATAAAAACTGAGCAAAAAAATATATATTATCTTTTTTATACAGATGTTTCATAACTAGTCCTCCATCTTCAGAAAAATTGAAGATAGATCCATTTGTTCATGTTGATCGCACTCTCTCAGTGCAAGAGGAGAGTGATGATGAAGAAGAAGTTGCCGCTAAAGCTTAGTACATGTATGCTATTTAGATTTTGAATAGTTGTCAGTTAAAAATAAAGTAATATAAAAATTATATGTTTCTTTTCATTGTATTTCCCTTTTTACATTGTTTAACTATTTATCCTTTTTATTTTTTATTAAAGTATTGAAATTTTATTAAATGAATGAAATTTTTAAAATTTTAATAAAATTTAAATTCTTAAATGATCTATACGTTCGAAAATGAAAATATTGGTTTCCCAGAACAAAAAACATTCGAATATCATAAATACGCACTATAGGTATGTTATCAAGTCATAACAAATTATTTTAATTTTAGTATATTTAGTAACGTATATTTTTTTATTCAGAATCTTTAGTAGTAATCATATTTAACAAATTAATTATAGGTAAAATTTATAAACAGTTTAAAGATATGGCGTAAATCGGATCGCAACGCTTACTCAAACTCGAAACGTCATCTGTATATAAATAGCTAAGCAAAGATAATGTAAAAATTTCCGAACGCAACATAGGGGCGTAAAACAATCCGCCATCTTGTTCCAGTGACAATTTAGTATTTAATATAGTTTTTAACCCATCTTTTTTCAATTAATCCTCCATCGAAAGTGATATTTTGTGAGTTGTGCAGTGTTGGAAGAGACTGTGATATTTTTGTGTAATACTATTTTGTTTACGATTTGCGTATCTTGACGTTATTAGTTGACCGATTTTGACGTCGAACGGACCGCTAGATAATCAAAATGGGTACAAGAGAGGACGAGTACGATTATTTGTTCAAAGGTAAACTCCTATGAATATTTATGTTGTGCAGTTCTTATACAATATAACTGATTATAATGGAGTACGTCAGGTATTTCATGTTACGTACAAACTATTGTTACATCTTGAATGACGTAGATTATTGACCTGTGTAGCGAATTTTTAAGATATAATAAACTGTTGTAACAATAAAACAACCTTATTACCAATAATACATACATAATGTGAAATTTGCATTCATGGTGTATGAGATTTGCTTTGTTCTATATCAGCTGATGGGGTTGTGACAATCGATTTCTCATAAATTTTCGTTTACGATGAGTCACTTTTGCATAATGTATTTACCTAAATTCAAATTACTTTTTATTATTATTTGTACATAAAAAAATTAAATGTTTTTGTTTTTAAATTCAACTTATTATAACAAATTCTTTCGTTACAGTTGTTCTGATTGGTGACTCAGGAGTGGGTAAAAGTAGTTTACTCTCACGTTTCACTAGAAATGAATTCAACTTAGAATCAAAATCTACAATAGGAGTGGAGTTTGCAACAAGAAGTATAGAGGTAAACAATTTCTTTATTAGGTCTTAATTGATGAATCATTCTGTGTAGTGGAATTTGACTTTATTGTTCTTTGTAACATAAAATACAATATGTAATGTTATTAAATATTCCAGGTTTAACTCAAACAAAGGGCCTATTTTTATTAACTAATAATGAAATCATTTAATAACATTACTTTTAATTTATTTAAAATTATTGCTTACAATTAAGTGCAAAGTTCCACCATTCAACACACTTTTTCAAATTTGGTCAATGGAGTTGCCTTGATACTAGTTTCTGTCTGCTTGTATTTTTATATTGTATTTTAATTTTTTTTTTAATTTAATAAATTTAAATCAACTATTATAAATTTAATATAAAATAGAAATTTAAAGTACTAGAAGAAGTAATACATAAAACCTATGTGAACATTGTTAACTGATAATCTCTTATCATTGCATTTTTTCTATAGTCATTATCAACAAATCAGTTCCTATGACAAAATTTGTTAAGTTGCAGAAATATTATGATTCAAACATCTAAATCTTAATAATAATAATGGTCATAAATAAAAACAATATATTATGATGTCACCAGAGGTTTTGTAAGAAAAGATATGAAAATGTATAAACAAACATTTAAACATCTTAAACTAAACAATATATTTTCATATACAACAAGCGAGACAGAAAACTTAGTGTTAAGATACTCCATTCGACCCTCTCTGTCCAGGTTTGGGACTGCATTTTAAGTGAAAGAACTTGTCTCCACATTTAATCTACCCATAGTGAGGAAATAAAAATAATTAAGTACTGGATTTGTGGATCGAACCAATAACCATTGCTTTTACAGTCAGATGTTGTCCCATTGCATAAAAAATCTAAATCTAATTAACCTCAACTATATACAATAGTGGGAGCATATTAAAAGATGACAAACTGTAAAGACACATTGGTTACTTTTAAAATATTGTTTAACATAAATATTAGTCATAAGTAAGTAATTTGTGGGAGATAATAGTAACAAAGCCATTATTCTCTTGATATTTTCCAAGATACCAATTCCAAAATACTAAAATATAAATCTGTAATGATTTTTTTTACATTAAACATTTAAAAAAAAAAGGTATATTTGCATTCAAAAATATTTATTATTTGCACAAACTGACTGGTTGCGGGTTCAATCCCCACTAGAGGATATTAAATATTTATTCCAAATTTTAATTTCCATTTATTGGTGGTGTCGAAGCTAAGGGTGTGTTGAGTTTCACCACTCAAGACTCAATGCCTCCAGAATTCAGCAGAAAATGAGGAAACAATCCATGTCATAATGCTAGTTTCCCTCTTTTTCTTCTGCCTTCTCTGAATACAGAGTGAAGGATTTAATTTTTTTTTATAATAGTATTTAATATAGCCTATAATGCTATGAGAATTTTCTCTTTAACAGCACTTAATGGCCACTGTGCCATTATTATGTCAACTATCACTGACAACCTGCAAAGAGTTTGTTACATTTGGCTCATATCCAAATGTAGTAGTAATATTGTTGATCTCAAATATTACTACAGTAATTTTATTTTTATTATTTTTGTTTGTTTTTATCTTATTGTAGGGTGAAGATCCTGTTAGCTACCTTTTCTGTTCTAAGGGACTTTTTCAGATGATAGATTCAATGGAACTCATCATTTTCATTAATTTTATTTTTACTGGGACAACTTAGGTAATATTTAGAACAATTCATAATTATTAAAACCGCATCTCAAAATTGATCTTAGAGATGACAGTGGTTTATAAATATGGGCCCCATTGTCAAAACACAATTCTCTTAATTTTTCTATCCAAGCTTATACAGAAATGCTTGATACTTTTTGTTTTTTGTGTTAATAAATTATAATCAATTTTTAAAATAACCTTTATTGACCTCTGAGCAATAATGTGCAAAATATTTGAGATGATTTTCTTCGCCTGTGTAAATGGTATTTACTAATACTTAACTAAGAGATAGCTGTATCTATCATATAGAATCATAGAGAACATCAACACAATTAATATGATGGAATATACCTGTCTTCAATAAATAAGCTAATCCAATACAAAGAAGATTTTTTGAATTTGAAGCAATAGCTTCTAATTATTAGTGTGTTCAGGCAAACAAACTCTTAAGATTTATAATAATTGTATACATTATATAGATATTTTGTTATTTTCCAAATAACAACAGTTTGTGTGGGTGGAAACCCTTGATCATTGACATTGTACAAGTAGTAATCAAGCATCTCCTTAGTTTTCAGTTACTATGTATGTTTCTTTTATTTCATCAAGAATGAGGCATTAATTGAAAAGTGGGTATTTTATAATTCATATAATTATTACGTAGAATGCTCCTCATTGAACAACTATTTAATATAGAATCATTGTACTTGCATTTTTAAATTAAGTTACTTTACTTATAGTTTTACTTTAATTAGAGTACCATTTAAAGGTCGTTCATACTCGAGGCGTGCGTATTTGTACCTACACACTGACTTTATACAATTTGTGAATTTAAATTGACCTCTTTATATTTCTCAGTGGTCATAATATGTAAGCTTTTTATATTTTGTTAAAAAAATAAGGAAGTCTTGGTTAACTATTATGATTGCAATTCAAATGTAATATTACGATATATCTCATGTTGAAAGTTGCACATAGTTTAAGAAACGTATGTTTTATAATGCATAATAGTTTAGCTTAGATGATTCTGAAAGGTTTTTTTACACTAAATTGAGTTGAAGCTAAAAATTATTTATGCTTATTTATTTAGAAAAGGTATAAAACGTTGGTCCCTATGGGACTTGCACCTAATTTAAAAAATATGCGAAACATTACGAAAATTATAAATTACCTAAAAATCGGCAGTTTATATGTGAGAGCTCGTTTAAATTTATTAAAGTACCTACATATGGATAGTAACGATAAACAAAAATTAACCTAATAATTGCATTAATGTATTTTACTAGCGATACCTTCCTCGATAAATTAACTTTCTTATATAAAAAGATTTTTCCATCTCTAACCAGAAGTTTCTGAGATTAGCGCTTGCAACCAAACAAACTCTTCACCTGTATCACATTAGTATAGATATACTTATAGATAAACTAAATACATTCATACAAATAATATGATATTGGACACAAGTGCTTTTAATAAAATTAAAATTCTAACCACTCATTATAATACCAAGTGTAGTAGCGATATCCGTTTTTTTAGTTCCAGCGGCATATTTTAATTCCACATAGTGTTTTAAAAGGAAGTAGGGACTTTTTTATTTACGATAAAAAGTAACTGTAAATTGGGTTGAGCACCCAACAGGCAATATAAAGTGATATTTAGTTATTAGGCGTTAGTCTTCTTATGATGTCGGATTCGAATCCACATCCCCCTTGCGGACATTCGGATAACTTCCATTGTAAAAATTATATTCGCTCTCTTAGAATTATTTAAAAATAAATGTTTATATGGAATTTCAATAAGATACGTCATGCACACTTACACAGTGTGTGCCATCTTTTATTGGCATTTCTCAATATACGATTTTTATAAAACGATAAATGGAATATTATGACGTCGGTTTTCAGTATTTTCTATAAAAGTATCATTATTATTAATATAGGACTATCGTAGCGTAGTAGCCAACATCTTATAGCTAATGCAACGCTTGTGGGTACGAGTCCTTCTTGGAGCTTAGGAATTGAATTACAAATTTTAATTTCGACTCTTTGGCGAGTGGTTCGCCACTCAACACAAAATGCCTCGAATCTCTTGGGGAGAACAGTTTATCTTGTTCTAGATATAATATTCTAACACGTTCAACTGAATTGATTAAAAAAAACGTATAATAACAAATGACATTATTCTCTCCTCTCTATTAATGGAAACGATTATAATTAAAGTTTAAACGTTTATTTGCGATGCGTTTATTATTTTTTACGTTTTCCCATAGTCTCACTTATTTTTGTGATTCAAATCAATAATTTATGCTGTCGGTATCAGCAAAAAATTGAATATAAAATGGTATTTCTCACTCGGCGCTCTTTCATCTCGAACGCATAACAAGTGAGTGAGTGGAAATAAAATTCACAACTGTCGCGCACACAAATAATGAATACTTAACATATAAGTTTCTAAACTATTTTCGTTATAATTTAAAACATTTAAATAAGACGACATACAGCTGTAATAATAGACCGCGAGTTGATCATTATTGACCCCGACCACTAAGGGGTGGCCTTGGATAGGCGTAGCGGCGAAGAAACTATGAAATTGATACGAAAGGCTTAGATAGCATTTGATTGCGATAGTTACTATTGTAAGTATATAATATTATATGTAATATATTCTACTGAAGGTTACTTACTTTTGCTGCATGGATGTATTATGGAATAGGGAAATTAGAAGCGATGGTTGTTTTGTGTACGTGTCCTTCCTCTGCTGTCATCGATACTGTATTTTCGTAGGTTCACTGAGGTCTCCACCAGTTTCTCTTTTCTTACGCTGCTTTTTATTTTAGTTTGGAAACTAAGATTTTTTAGTTTCACACTTTTGTTCCTACCCAGAGAGAATAGTGCGCCAAACTCATGAGTTTCACGTGACCTCCCTCCAGTGTCATCGAAATTGCTATTTCTATAATGCTATTGACACGTCGATAGTATTGAAATAGATTTATGATAAAATTCCAGCCATACTTAAATATTTTCAACCCACGTACATTTTTTGTTTGTTACTCAGCAGTAGGTAGCTATCGATTTTGTATGACGTAATTTTAGTATACGATTAGTTTATTAATATACGAAATATTATACCAAATTAACTGTTTTTCTCAAACTGTATGCTTTAAGAAGATTAATGGTAACAAAATGAAGGATGAACATAAATTTTATAATACCTACTATATATTAACTCTGAAATTCTTCTATATATTTTTTTAAATTTAATGTTTTTAATTGTTATGTTTTGCATTATCGTTTGTCGAAATTTAGTATTGAACTTAGTAAAAATATTTTTTTAAATTTAATATTTAAAATATATTTGATAATACATTTGACAGTACGATACTTTATTTTTTTCAAAATTATTTAGTCACCTGTGATTCATATATTTTTTAAGTGATATAAGATATCGTGACCTAACGGATGTTTTATTAGTCATCACAGAAAAAATACTGTAAATTTAAATAAATGGTAAATATTTCTTGATTTTTTAATTCCTTTATTTAATTGGTCTATTGAAGTAATGGAGTACATTTTGAACTTGCCCTAACTGTAGATTTAGGGTTAATAGCATTTAAAAAAGATAATTGTTAATGTTTAATCTGTATTTATAGATTTACTTCTAAAGTTTATCGTTAAATTTTAACGCAGATGCGAACGGAAGGGAGTGTCCTGAAATGAACAACATAGTTATATGACGGTAATGAAATCATTATGTTATGTGAAAATAACTTTTGAACCGCGAGAAAGTACCTATATTACACTATAATACTGGTACTATTGTAATTATAAGCCTGAGAAATTGTCGTCGTATCAGACTATAGAGTGAATGAACTGAATCTTCAAATATTTATTACAAATATAGGTATGGAGTACAAATATAGGTTGAAACGACATTCACGTGGACTTAATGTAGCTTTATATAGCCTTCTTCGAAAATAGACTGTTGTACTTTCTTCATCAATATAAACCAATTGTTCCTGAGATTTGTGCGTTCAACCAAACTCTTTAGCTTTATAATATCAATATACTATTGTACTCGATGTGTGTGGGTGTCGGTTTGTCTATTCAAATTATAAACATTCAGCTTTTGAATGACATTAAAATTTATGACAAAAAATTCAAAATTACATACCAAAAAAGTTATTTACTGCTCTTATTGTCGTCTGCCAAATAAGGCCAATATTTACCATATTTGTAAATAACGTGTAATTGTAAATGTTTGGCACTCGCTTCAACTTTATTTCATTTCCGCATAGCTGTTTGTCTCTTGTTTATATTATATATTACGCTTGAATATTTGGGTTATCAAAATTATATTCCGTTTTAAAATGTCATTTCGATATATATATTTTTAAATAGGTTACTGCCTCCCGCAGTATTATCTGATATCTTTTGTATCTGACCTTGTAGGGTCGATATCTACTTACGCATTTGAGGTTTATTTATATTGTTTTATAATAAATCCTTTCGGGCAGCAGCACCACTTATGATTTTAAACGAGATAGTAGTGGAGTCGATGTGTGGGGACACGGAGTAATTAATTTTTCATTTGTAACATGACAAAGTGCAGCGTTGAGCTCCGCAACTTAACACACAATGTTTCAAAAACTGGGCGGTACGTGAATAACCAAATGTCTTCACCCTAGTGTCACACCGCCTATCCACAACGCAATGTTCTTAGACATAATGAATAAATATTGTTTTTAACTATTACATAATAAATATACTTCTAAATTTCAGTATAAGTTATGGTAAGAACTTGGCCTCTTGCTTTTTATTATACACGTGACTACTAGTTACTATACTAATAACATCTAGTAGATACATTTACAGTAACATAACTGTAATGATAATCTATGAGAATATAACGGAAGTATAGGTATAAATTATAACCAGTTATATATAATTAAAGGCAGTCACTTACAAGTATAATTTATTATATATGTGTTTGTATGTATACAAAATTGTTCCAAATGTCCTTTGATTAGCGGTGAGGCTTCATTGAGCGATGGTGTCAGTGACCCCCATGAATTTATTTGACCCTAAGATTTTAATATCGACTATTGATGTGTCGTTTATATGTATAGCCGCTACTAAACCTCTTGAATTGTATGAAATTGTTTAATATTTTTGTACTTGCTTGTTGTTATTCTATTTAGATTTAGTACTATTCTTTTGTAAATTATTACAAAAATATATGATTTATTTATTTTTTTAATTGTTTTTTATCAATAATATTTTTAAGACTATCGAAAGTTTAACTGACGTGTTTATTTTTACATTATTATCATTATATAAAAAATATAAATTAAACAGACAATATCTACTACAATAATAAAGTGTATTAGCAAACTAATAAATATTAAGTATTATAACATATTTTTCTCTTTCAATTTCAATTATGCATGTTCATTATTCAATTGACCCAGTTTTCCCATTCCCAGACCGGAATTCTCGGGAATGTTTATTTAAATTAATATCGCAATTTACTTATTTCTGACGTATGAAAAGTGAAGAAATTTTTAAAGTCCTGATGAGTTTTTGTATGAAAGAGGCTGAATTTCTAGCTTTTAGCTAGCGCTTTTAGAGATTTCAAGCTACGATTGTCTTTTCATAATTATGAATTACCATTTAAAACAACTGATGAGATTTTCACTAACTCTTCTCAGAGGAGCTATGTTCCGAGCCCGGTGTTAACTTCGTATTACTGTATTTAGTTGTTATTTACTTAATTAATAACATTAAGTAATGATAATACTGTCGTTTCTGTTATCATTAGTTAATAATAAAAAATGTTTCAATTTTCATATGCTGTACAATATACTTTATACAAAAATATATGTATAAAAAAATATTATTTTAGGCGTGTATATAATAATTATTTTAGGCGTGTATAAATAATTCACATTTTTTCTAACATTGGCAATTAGCTGCCGCTGACATGTGATGGCTCTCTCGCTTTCAAATATGGTTTGAAACCACTCGTGATGAATGCTGATGTATATTTTATACGAGACCTATACCTACTTCACAGATGGAAGAGTAATTTAGATTTTTTTAAAATGAGATAGTTGCCTTTTTGTATTGTTTGATACGATTTATTATTTTCATTTGTTTTCTTATCTATGTAGTTGTGAGGTAGGAGGTAGTGCCTACCATGCTATACAGAAAAGCAGATGCTTTTGCTTTTTAAAAGTTTAAAAGGAATAATAAAATTAGATTTATTCCCTTTTATTATTTTTTTCATAGAAACTAGGAAATTATATATTTTTTTCAATCGAAACGCCCACCGAACGCTTAACGGTGTTGGTATTATAGCATTCTCTATTGGGCCTCTTATAAATTAGCTTTGCTTACTAAGGTTGTAAATCACCATCTGCGTCACCGCTTGTATAGTAAGATCCAGGGCGTAGCCTACTTCCTTTTAACTGTCGCCTGGGATGCTGTCATCTTAGTTATTTTGTATTTAAGTTGTGATTGGGTCATGTCAGACTGATCGGGATGGTTACAGGATGAAATTTAATTTAGTTTCCTTAATTTCAAAACTTATTTAAAACTAATATTTTTCTGCAGCTTTTTAAAACGAATTTGTAAACGAATTCTTGGCTGCAAGATTTTTCTTAAATTGTTATACAATAGAAGTGTCTTATCAGTTTAATGTTGACATAAACATTAAATTTAAGGTAAACTGTAAGATGTGACGTTATAGTCTTGATATCCACTCGGTGGAATTAATAATTTCCATTTTCCCGCAATGGTAACAAGAGAAAGCGAGGATTTTTAAAAAATCGTTCATAAATAAAAAAAATAATAAATCAAAATTTTATCTTCCAGGTTGACGGCAAAACCATAAAAGCTCAAATATGGGACACCGCCGGCCAAGAGAGATATCGTGCTATAACCTCCGCCTACTACCGCGGCGCGGTCGGCGCCCTCCTCGTCTACGACATAGCGAAGCACCTCTCGTACGAGAACGTGGAGAGATGGCTGCGCGAGCTGCGCGACCACGCCGACCAGAACATACTGATCATGCTAGTCGGTAACAAGAGTGATCTTAGGCATCTTAGGTGAGTGAGTCTTCTTTTTTTGTGCATTTTTGTGTTTTGTGTGAGATAAGGTAAAGGGACTGTTCCCTTAAGTGTTAAGACACTCCAGTACCCATTTTCCATCGAATATTCACATTACAGATCTATCCCAACAGAGGAGGCAAAGGCGTTCGCGGAAAAGAACGGGCTCAGTTTTATTGAAACGTCCGCACTCGACTCCACCAACGTGGAGCCGGCGTTCCAGAACATATTAACCGGTAATTATAATATACATATAATAAAAATGTAAATGATCGCTGTTTGTAGATAAATCGTATATGAGAAAATCTACTATTGGGAGAATTAATTAATTTATACTTTTCTTTCTGTTTGCGTTTGTGCTAACCTCAGAAACCGTTTAACTGATGTAAATGTATTGTATTACTTTACTGATTACTGTATTGTATTTTGGCAAACTTCACTGAATATTCGTGTTTGTTTCAATGTGTTCATAAGTAGGAAAAGTTAAATAATTACATAATTGAAGCAGGCGAAGCCGCGATATAATATTATAAAGCTTAACAGTTGGTTTGGTTGAGGAGCACTAATCGCGGTAACTACTGCTGGTTTAAATTGAGTTATTATTATGTTGGATAGTCTATTTACCGAGGCTATAGGTTTATTTTCCAGCCATCAGCCTTTTAAGGTCCACTGCTGGACATAGGCCTCCCCCAATGCTCGCCACTCCGTTCGGTCTTGCGCCCTTTGAATCCAGCGGGTTCCCGCTGTCTTCTTAAGGTCGTCGGTCCACCTGGTTGGAGGGCGGCCTGTACTCCTTTTGCCGAGACGTGGTCGCCATTCGAGGATCTTTCTTCCCAATCGGTTGTCGGTCCTCCTGACAATATGGCCTGCCCATTGCCACTTTAGCTTGCAGATTTTGAGATAATCATATTAATTGTATACTGTACTTGCGGTTACATTGGTTTATTTTATGACATTTTTATTTGATGATGCACAGCATGTCCTTGAATTCGGTCACTCAACACGCGGAAAGTGGCAAGTGGAGTATCGCAATATAAAATTTCAAAGATTCCCTCTCTTCCCTGCTATGTGCTGGATACAGCTAAAAAAACTTGTAGCAAATAAATTTACACACAGAACTTACTCAACTATGTTTATTCACCATGTCCGTATGTTCGTGCGTTACAGAGATCTACAGGATCGTGTCGCAGAAGCAGATGCGCGACCCGCCCGAGGGTGACGTCATCCGCGCCGACGCCGAGCCCGCCGATGTGCGCCCCTCCGGCGCCGACTCGGTCCGGAAACAGTGCTGCCAGTAGGGTGGTGCGTATTCTATGGATTGTAATGTTACATGTCAATATCAGTAATGTCAGTTCTAAAGGAAACCCTATGTTGTGCTGTGTCTGTGTTGCCAGTAGATCGGTGCTTGATAATGGGGGCGCAGGCATGTGACTTTCGATCGTTCGATTTCCATTCAGAGGGATGAAATATTTAACATTTTCATTTCCTCGCTCGGGTAACGAGGCAAAGCGCGCCTTTGAGTTCAGCTATTAAACATTGTGCTATGTGCAAGATGCTGTATCTTATATAAGTACTGTATATAAGCAAAAAAATGTTTGAGATCTTGAGTCATATTGGTTTATATTTACAGAAAATCCAGATGATGTTGGTGTGGAAGTGAGAAATGAGACGGAATATACAACACAATGGAAAAAAAGAAAAAGAATCATTCCCAGACAAGATCATCAATAATGTTGCCAGCTCCAAAATAAAATCCAACAAATTACAATAAAACCTGCCATTCAGTAAAAATAAATATATGTTTACAGCATTATCTGTGAAAATCTGTGAAACGCTTTTTTGAATGTTGTTAATAATTTCATATGGCAACACTGAAGCTGATCAGCAGTGGCTCGTGTAGATAGCTTGGTGTAATTAATTATTAATTGATATTTAGTATGGATTTAAATTTAAATATTTTTTTGATGTGTTACGATTTTTGAAATGGACTGGTGTTGCTATTTTTTGTATTAATTATGTACATATTATATGTATTAATGTCGTGGCGCAGCGGTATAGCGTCTGGCTGTAAATGTGACTGTTGTGGGTTCGATCCCCGCTCGGGGAAATGAATTAATTATTTTAAATTAGTGAGTTATTAAATATTTTTATTTTCTCGCTCTGGTAATGTGATAGAGCGGAGCATAGCTGAGGATGGGAATGGCTAAACTCTATGTACCCTTGCCTGCCTTTTATATCCAGTATACAGCGTGTAACTAAAAGAAAGAAATATGTTTTATATACAATTATATGTATAATTAATTTTTACTTCATATAGTATGTCTGTCGAGACAAAATTATATATACATATGAATATAATAAATAAAATAAAGGAGTAACTTACAGTCCTTCTTGTAATCATAATACATTAAAGTAATATTATAGAAAATGGCAATTTAATTATCACGTAGTACGAATCAGAGCTAAACGCACTTTTTATTTTCATTTTGGCGCTTCTAGAACGTACACGTAAATTTATTCATTTAAAAAAGTAATATCGTTTTTTATATTTAATTCCGTAAATAACTTAATTCTGTATTATTATGATTTATTTCGGTTATTATTACTATTCTGATTACGTATAAACTTATTGTGATTATATTTTTGAGTGTGATTAAACAAAAATGGCGCTATTAAATTCATTTTTTCAAACTTCTTGTTTTTTTATTTCAGATTTTTATATTATTATTATAAAGTTGAGTTATTTACGGAGCCCGCATATTATGTTCGATTTAGTGGATAATTCATATATATCTATTTATTTAGTTAATAAAAGAATAATATCTAGATATTTCTTTGATTTTTAAAGGTACTGTGACATCTTCATTGAAATTACTTCGAAAGAAAGTTTTATTTATACATCCTAGTGGTTATCACTTTAATATGGAAAAAGTTGATTTTTTACTTTAAAGTTAATGGGCTTGCATTGCGCTGCAATTGATCCGTTATTTGTATAGTATTTCAATTATAAATTAGTTTATGAAAGTATATTTTTTTAATCCTTCGTGCCTTTAATTTTTTTTCTAGTTGTTGAATGTTTACGTTCATATTATACGAAATATGTTAATATAACCCGACTTTATAAAATGGCAGTTTAATGCAACATAATTGATTATAATGTTCATTTTAATTCAGTTAAAATTATTCTTTGTTCTTTCATATAACGCTTTTAAATCAATAATAGTTCTGTAAGAAGTAATTATTATAAATAATGTTGTTAAAATTGTTTGTTTCTTTTGTTTTTTGTATGGGTTTTCTAAATATTGCAGTATTTTGATGTTTCCGCCGTAACTGGTGTCTTATAAAAAATATAATGTCTTTTTTGTTTGTTTTTCACATTATATATTCTAGGAAAATGATAATAATTATTATATGTTGGAATGATAAAAAAATAAGAAGAAATAAAATAGCGATTTTGTGAAATAGTTTTTTAAAATATATAATCAATATTATTTTGCTTATTTTTTGGATAATTTTAATTTCCTAAAATAAGTAACGCTTAATGTCAATAATTAATTTTTAAAATAAAATTTTTGGAATTCAGTGCCATCTGCCGAAAGTCGTATTCGCAAATTTAATTTCACTCAGAAGAAAATGTATAGAAACTTTTATTGTATTAAAAATTATATATATTATGTATGTATATACAAAGTTGATTGGTCTGTTATATAGCGGGTTCGATTCCCAATGATTACTTGTATGCTTGTATAGCCACATTTAGGGTATTTTAATGCCCTGGGAGCTTTTATAAACTAAAAACATTTGAATACTCATTCCACAATCATAAAAAGCTGGTCTCGTGCGGTGTTCGTTTGTAAGTAATAAACATGTTAATTGTATTATGGTCTTTATAATGCATGGTTATTTTTAGTGCCTATCTGTAATTACTTTATTAAAGACAAAGAATAATAATAAAAAAAATATTATGTAAATTTTTGTGGATTTTTATTATTAGTGTTTTGATCGGAGCTAGGGGTAGCTTCATGCAGGCGTAAGGAACCTAATGCACAAGACACCCCGCTTTCCGCCGAAATCTATAATTTGGGTGTTGAATGGTAGAACGCGCTTTGCCTCCACACCAGAGCGAAGAATTAATGAAAATTTCACGCTTATTAAGACTTGTTAAGTTAATTTATAATGTATGAATATATGAGGAACAAAGTGTAAACACCAGGTTCCGTCTGTCCATCTTGCTGTCTGGGTATACACCGCGAAGGTGACTAAGACATATAGTCATAGTTATAATTTCTCTGCCTCCTACTAATACCAATCATCTCTCAATATCAATATTAAAAAATAATTATAAACAAGGTAACAAGTAAATAATTCATAAATTGCATAAAAGTTTATTAAGTAAATTGAATATTAATACAATTCAATCCCAAAAAGTAAAATATCGGTGCCATTTTGAAATTACAAAAAAAAAAAAATAATACATGTTGTATTATTTTAAATATATAAAGTTAAAATTTCAATTCAATTTATTTGTGCCTTAGTTTACGTATTACTTAAACTACATATCAGAATATCTTATTTTAGCAAGCAGTGTTTCTTATTTTAGTATAAAGCAATGTGAGGGGCGCTGTTCTAGTTTACTTCTTGAGGAGGCTGTTGACCAGTGCCTTGAATGCGTCTAATCCTTTCTCATTGGCTTCCTGGTAGCCGGGTGCTGTTGATTTCACTGTTTCGTACCATCTGGAAAATATTTTAATATAATATATAATAATGGTAGAAACACAGTGGCTGCTGATAACGCAATGTCTATAAAATTAGGTGGTGTGTGGGTAACGGAATGTCTACACTAGGTTCTCTCTGGCTACTGGCCACCTAATAGTTTGCCATATGCGGGATACAGTGGAGCTAAAATAGCAAATACAAACCGAAAATGTTTTATAGCGTTTCATACACTACACTATTTCCGCAATTCATTAAGACGATGTCTGTTGAATCTTACCATTTAAATACCTAAAGTATATGTAAATTTTAGATTTCCTTACTAGAATCTGAACCAAATTAATCATTAATCAAGCACCAGCTGTCAACTATGACGTATTTTTTTTTTCATATTATAAAATGTATAAGCAACTGTACCTATTCCCACGCATACGGCATTCTTAATTGATTAAATAGTGCTACCCCTTTGTACTGTCACATTAGTTGGTACAGTACGGCAAAGAAGTCGTGGCCGCCTTGAATTTAGCTGTAGATGGTTGTGCAGATTTGATTTATGATTTTGTGTATTGAATATTTTGTACCTGAGTGAATAATGCACATAAGTTCAGAAACTTTAAGGCGGCCACAACTTGTTCACCGTACTGTAGCTAGTACTAACCGCACTTTAATGGTTATCGATCTTGCTTTTTAATAATTTATTATATAATGAGTACGTATACTATAATAAGTACTATTTTATATATAAACGAGAGACTCAAACGCGGCTTCGCTCGCTTAAACTTATTTATAATGTAGCCAAAAGATATTATGCCATTTCTAATATCTCTAAGAATAAGTATGTGTACAATGTTTAATGATAATCGGTTAAGTAGTTTTCGCGTAAGAGAGTAACAAAGAAACTTTCATTGACATTTATATTATTAGTATAGTAGGTATAATGATTTAAATGATAACATTGAAAAAATAGTTTTTTATAAAAAAATCATCATTCATTCATCAATTGTTATTTGTTTCTTTGTTTATTTATCTTATGTTACATAGTAGCTTTAGTAATGTTTCTAATATCCTAATAAATATAACCCATGAACGACTATTAAAACTCCATTACAGTGAAACAGTTATCCCCTTTAAACAAATGACATGTCGCGTGCTGTTGACTATAACTATGAAAATTATCTGACGGCTTCGGTGAAATCTACACTATACAAGAATTATTAATTATATAATATTATAATTGTACTACTATGCATAATTATCCTATATCTTATAAAACAAAGTCGCTTTTCGTCTGTCTGAACTTTCTAACTCTTCTTCTTCTAAACCACTCAACGGATTTTGATGCGGTTTTCACCATTAGGTCGAATATTTCTCATGGAAGGTTTATATATAGTTTATTATTTGTACATTCTCATGTAAATTAACATATATACGATAAATGTGTATAAAGTCCTACCCGTTGAGACACTTTCGCGCATGCGCTGCTTTAATGGTAAGTACTACATGAAAATAATGTACTGGAGTATTGTTCCTCTTAATAAGATCTA